>JAAXCT010002405.1:0-75983 GCA_012490785.1 Eragrostis nindensis
GGCGGGAAGCGGCGAGGCGGGAGCGGAGGCACGAACGGCGGCGGCTCGGCGTATGGGGAAGATGCACAGTAACCCGACGTATTTCCGTTAGGATTGCTTTAGTTTGAATCGACGGCTGAGATCGATCAGATATTGAATCAACGGATCAGATTGAAGTGATCTCCCGATGAAGTTAACCAGACCGTATGGTACGGTCATAGAGATCGTATTGTACGGTCTCCTTTTCCACCCTGACAGATAGCTATAGAGACCGTATTGTACGGTCTAGAGGACCGTATTGTCCGGTCTCCTTTCTGCCTCAGGTTTCGAAGGATCTCGTGCAAAAGCACACCGTATTGTACGGTCCCTTTGACCGTATTGTACGGTCAGGTCCAGAAATGCTGATTTTCAAGGAATTTCCTTCTAAGTCCAAGTTTCTCACACAAAAACCAAATAAACACCAAACATGGACTAGAAGGGGAACTCTCAAACACTCCTTTGAAAATAAACCAATATAGGTTGCGCATAGGCTTATAGTAATTTTTCAATCGGCAAATAAGATGCAACCAAATAAGAACCAAAAGAGATAAAACCAAAGGAGGGGTATGTATGAGCCATTTGCCTATGATCCGTGCAAGTAGATTTAACCTTGAGGATCATTTAGCAAGACTCAATGGGCATGAAGCACAATTCTTTTCTTTAGTCACACTTCTATGAGATGTGAGATCATATTGCGAATGAAGCACTTCCTCATAGTGTGACAACTCCTTTGTGATTTCCTATATGCAATGCATGAGACAAGCATATCATACAAATGCAAGGGAAAGTAAACATGCCATGTGATATGCAAGCAAAGTTAAGACAACGCATAAAGGAAACCTACTCAAGGTCAAGTTTGAGCCTCTCTCAAGCTTACTCACTATGAGCCAAACCTTGCCTTGAGTCCATCGGTCCACCAACTCAAGCATCCCCCATGCTCATAGCTATCTTGAGAAAGTTAGACCTTGAACTAATTTTTTTGTTCTTTTCTTTTAGTTATTTACATATGCATGAATGCAAACATACTAGTTCACAAAGGAGCACCTAGCTACCATGCAAGCAATGCAAGAAAAGAAACTACTATGATACAAGTTACCTCCTTGAAGAGTAGATTGTCGATGAAGCACTTGAAGCTTGTGGTGGACGTTCATGATTTGACGTTCGGCGCACGGTCCACCACCATCACCCTTCTAGGTCTTGGTCTTGGGAGCCCACTCGCACTTGGTTGGCCTCTCAAGGTCAACTATGCATTTGGGCACCCAAATCTTCCTCATCATCCTCCTCTTGTCGGGTGATCCAAGAGCCTTTGCCTTCACCCTTCCTTTCTTGTCCCTAAAGAGCTTGTAGTGTGTATTCCCATGGAACAAGTTAGCGTTAGGCAAAACTTTGGAACTTCTCACCTTGGGACAATTCTTGCTAGTGTGCCGTCCGGCAACACTTCTCACAATAGTAGTCGTCCGCCATGAGGGGGACTACCCAAGGTGGAATGTCATCGTCCTTGCCGATGAGGTTGATGGCGGCGGGGTAGGAGCCGAGTCCCTTGTGCCCGGGGTGTTCACAAGGTTGCGACCAAGTATCTCCTTATGAATGGTCCTTCCCCTTGTGAGCCTCTCGAAGCCGTCCATCACCGAAGCTCTCTCCTCCTTGAGTTGATGATATTCCTTCAAGATTTTCTCATCAAGAGAGATGCTCTCAAGAGAGGGAGTTAGTCCATCACAAGTAATATATGAAGAATCGGAAATAGATGAACTAGAAGAAGAAGTGTTACTCTTTTCGAGGATGGATTGATTCTTCCTCAAGAACCTTGAACTTGCGTTGAGCCTCTTGTGATCAACTTGAGCTTGTCATAGCTTCACATCCAAGGTTATGAGCGAAGTGGAAAGGTGCTTGATCTCATCCTCTAGTAACTTGGACTTCTCTTGAGCTTCATGTGGTCTTCCTCAAGCTTGTCATAGTCCTCATCAAGAGCCTTGTGGGAGATGGATAAGTCCCTAAGTTCACCCTCAAGTTGACGAACTCGGAAAGCGGCCACTTCATGTTCCTTCTCCAACCGAGCAATGGTCTTGTCCCTCTTCTTGATCATCTTGCCGGTTAGGAGAATGCTATCCAAGAGTTCCTCATATGTGGGCTTATCCTCCTCACCAAACTCTTCATCGGACTCGCTCTTCTCATCTTCACTACTATCATCATCTTTGGCCATCAAGCAAGTAGGTGGTGGAGGTAGAGTCTCGGAGATGTTTGAGAGCAATGCCGGCCATCTTCTTTCCCTTGGAGGATGAGTCATCACTTTCTTCTTCTTCACTATCATCATCCGTGACCCACTCTCCAACAAAGAGTCCCTTGCGAGATGATCTTCTCTTGTCTTTGCCTCTAGAGCTTTCTTCTTGACAAACCTCTCCTTGTCTTGTACTTGCTTCTAGGGTCTTCTTCTTCATCATCGCTGACTCTTGAGTCTTCTTCTTGCTCTTCTTGATTGGCTTCGGGCATTCCTTGGCAAAGTGACCCTTCTCCCCACAATTGTAGCACTCGGCATCTTTCTTGTTGATGACCTTCTCTTGAAGAAGTTGATTCTCTTCATGAGGAGTGCTAGATCATTGGATGAATTTGCAACAAGTCTTCAACATCTTCTTCAACTCTTCATCACTTGAATCTTGAGTCACCACCTTCTTCATCTTCTTGCTTGACCCCTCGGATGCAAAAGCAAGATTCTTGGAGGGCTTCTCATCAAGCTTCTTGTCGAGGTTGTAGCTCTCGAAGGCGGTGATCTTCCCAAGTAGCTTGTGGGTGGTGAGGTCTCGCATGTCGGTGTTGAAGAGGCATGTGATGAGTGCTCCATATTTCTCCCTTGGGAGAATCCTCATGATCTTCCGCACAAGGTCACCATCATCATCTTGTCCTTCACACCGAGAGAGTTGATATCCTCTACAAGCACATTCAAGCGAGAGTAAGTATCATTGATTAGCTCATTTGAAGACATGGCAAAGTCATCATATTTGTTCTTTAGCACATAGTATCTTTCCTCTTTCACGTCCGTGGAACCCTCATGAATTTGTTGAATTTGTGTCCATACTTCATGAGCGGTACCCGCGGACTTGACTCGAGCAAAGACCTCTTTAGTGATAGCTTCAAACAAGGCATTTTTTAGCTTTAGCATTTGCCTTTGCGAGATTGAAAAGAGTACCAATGGGAGTCCTTAGAGAGACACCGGAACTTACCACGTCCCATGCGAGAGGATCGAGAGCCTCGAGGTAAGCTTGCATGCGAGCTTTCCAATAGGCATAGTCGGTCCCATCGAATGGGGGCGGTCCCTTTTCACTTCCTCTCGGCATCCTTACTCAAGGCGGTTAAGGCCCTATTTGAGCAACGAGGCTCTGATACCACTTGAAAGGATCAAGGGCACCGAGAGGGGGGGTGAATCGGTGTGTCAACAATTTCTCCCAAACGTACTTTAGGCGTGAAGCTAGCAAGACTAGATATGGTGATAACAAAAGCGAGCGATGCGCGCACACAATCTAGTCTATGCACAGCAAACACCCTAGCAAGCAATTCTACCAAGTAGTAAAGAGACAACCTATCATGCAATTCTACTAGCACATAAGGTAAATGCGGAAACGTAAATGCTAGTAAGTAAAGGAGATAAGGATAGGAATGCTCATGATTTTTCCCGTGGTCTCGGAAGGATGGCGCCTTCCCCTACTCCACGTTGGGTCACTCCCGCCGGAGTCTCGACCCCGTCCCTCCGCTCGAAGGCGATCCCTCCTAGAGCACACTTCACCTTCGAGTGAAGTCGCGGGCACGTCCGCCGGGCTCGATCCCGGTACTCTTCCGGAGGTAAGGCTCCGCACGTGATGCGTGCCAAGGGGCGCCCACTAGTGATGCTTCTTTCGCACGGGAAGCTACAAGACCGTGTACCAACTTGTGTTAGCTTCCACAATCTCCTTGGACAGCTCAACACCGACGCCTAACCGGTCTAGGCCTCCGCCATAGACCAAGAGTAACAAACCGAAGTGACTCTCTCAAGCTCACACTAGCCTAGAGATCAAGTGGATGCAATTGCTACTCTCTCAAGCACTAGGATCACTCCAAATCCTTCACAAGTGCTTCTCTCTCTTGCTCTGGCTTCCTCTGAGTTTCCTGCACTCCAACAATGGCAAGAGACCCTCAAGGGGCGGGCAACCAACATATATAGGCTACCAACCCAAAACTAGCCGTTGCCCAAAAGTGCCCTGCGAAACTAGAGACCGTACAAAGGACCGTACTGTCCGGTCTCTTCCAGACCGTATTGTCCGGTCTCTATTTCCAGGCGCATCTCCATCTTCTTCTTCTTCATCTCCAATGAAGACCGTACTGTCCGGTCCCTAGGACCGTACCATCCGGTCGATTGTCCGGTCTTCATTTCTTCCACTTCCAGAAACTTCAACTTCTCTGTCTGGAAATCTTCTGATGACCGTACTGTCCGTCCTCATGACCGTACCATACGGTCCATTGTCCGGTCTTCATTTTCTCAGCATCCCGAGACTTCACTTCTCTGTCTGGATCTTCAATGAAGACCGTACCATACGGTCCCTAGGACCGTACTGTCCGGTCTCTACCGGATAAGCTGAAAACTTGATCCACTCTTGATCCTTGCTTCCAACTTCTTCTTCATTCTTGGTTCCTCCTCTTCTCTTCAGCCACCCTAGCCCTGAGAGACTCACTATGCATCCATATGATCTCTAACCTAGTGTGCGCTAAGAAACCAATTCGATCCCTCTGATAGTCCGGTTTTTCCTATAGACTCAAGCTAACATCTACCAAGCCAACACTTGCTTGGTCTATCATGTCCTTAGCCTTGATCCATCTTCAACCTGCTCCATCAAGCTCTCGATCCGAATTGTCGAGGCAACCAATCACCAGTCCGTCGATAGATAGAGTATGTGAGACGCGCTTCATTGACATGACCATTTAAATATCCTACAGGAAATGTTAGTCACAATCAATATGGTCACCCAATCACCAAACATTCATACCTTTGGGTTTCCGAACTCCAATGGTCATGAAGCTTACAGCAACGGCTAGTTTTTGGGTTGGTAGCATATAAATAGTTGGTTGCCCTCCCTTGAGGTGTCTCTGGCCATTGTTGGAGTGCAGGAAAACTCAGAGGAAGCCAAGAGCAAGGGAGAGAAGCACTTGTGAAGAATTTGGAGTGATCCTAGTGCTTGAGAGAGTAGCAATTGCATCCACTTGATCTCTAGGCTAGTGTGAGCTTGAGAGAGTCACTTCGTTTGTTACTCTTGGTCTATGGCAAGGCCTAGACCGTTAGGTGTTGGTGTTAAGATGTCCAAGGAGATTGTGGAAGCCGACACCAGTTTTGTACACAGTCTTGGAGCTTCCCGTGCGAAAGAAGCATCACTAGTGGAGCGTCCTTTGGCACGCATCAAGTGCGGAGCCTTACCTCCGGAGGAGTACCCGGGATCGAGCCCGGCGGGACGTGCCGCGCTTCACTCGGAGGTTGAAGTGTGCTCCAGGAGGGATCGCCATCGAGCAGAGGGACGGGGTCGAGACTCCGACGGGAGTGACCCAACGTGGAGTAGGAGGAGGCGCCATCCTCCTTCGAGACCACGGGAAAAATCATGAGCATTCATATCTCTATCTCCTTTACTTACTAGCATTTACGCTTCCGCATTTACTTATGTGCTAGTAGAATGCATGATAGGTTGTCTCTTTCTACTTGGTAGAATTGCTTGCTAGGGTGTTGCTTGTTGCTAGACTAGATTATGTGCGCGCATCGATAACTTCTTGTTGTCACTATATCTAGTCTTGCTATCTTTCCGCCTTAAGTACGTTTGGGAGAAATTATTGAGACACCGTTGCACCCCCCCACCCCCCCACCCCTCTCGTGCCCTTGATCCTTTCATAATATGGCTCTGGTAGTAAATAAATCCTCACACTAGAGAAGTGTGCCAAAACAGAATGGGTTTTAGGTACTCGCAGCAAATTTAAAGAAAAAACATCTCTGGATGAGACCATGGCTACGAAATTGCAAACAAGTCCTAATCAGCCATATCACAATCCACAATGCTCAGACTTGGTGTAACAATTGCCACCCCACACGGAAATAAGGAAGACTCATGATGTGATCATGCTCAAATAAAAATAACACATATGTCAGGAGTAGAGGTTGCATCTATGCGACACAAGGGAAGCTAATTTGTAACTCGATCATCATTTCCCTTCAGTGTAGCAATTCACCAAGATTCTAGCATTTATTCGAAACAGGGAGTTTATTATTTATTAAAAAAAGTTAGAAATACTTTACCCGGGGTCCCCCCCCAGCTTTAGTCTTTCCAAGACTCGAGCTAGTGTTGACTCCTTCTTACCATGTCGGCCCTCCCCAAGTTTGAGAGTCTTTGTAAGACTTAAGCTTGATTAGAGGCCTCCTCCCCTTTTTTATCTGCAAAAGAGTGAGGATGATACAAGTGGCTAGCCCTTAACGGACATCGCCGGAACCAAATATTTTTGTTGTTTTTTTATATTTTCTCATTTTTTATTTTGTTTTTATGGTTTATGAAGGAAAAAAACAAGTACTACTAGCCTAGCTAGGATACGATTGGGATGGCCTCCCCAATCGGAGGGCTCTTATTTTTACGTCTTGAGCTAGACGTTCTCCATGTCCGTTTGGTTTGTCTGGACCTCGCTCGCAGGAGAATCTGGCGAGGTTGAGGTTCCTTCTTCTTTCTCCGCCACACCTTGATTGTCTTCTTGGGCTTTGGGCGGCGACCGTTTCTTTCTTAGGCGTCTTTGTTGTACTCTTCTCGGTCGATACCTTGTCTGCTTCTTCTTTCTTTGAGCGCCTAGCTCTCCTCTTCTAGGCGATTGTGATTCGCCTACTCCTTCTTGCGGTGGAGGAGGGAGAGGGGCTTGTGGTGCTTTAGGCTGCTGGGGCATCTTCCTTGGAGTTCTCCAATAGTTGCTGGCCTTCTGGCATCTCTCTTGCCAGGTATTCCTTATGTATGTAATGAGCTTGTCTGGCTGCGGCATGGGTGAAGTGATCTCAATCTTCTCCACTGTCCTTGGGTCCTTTCCATATATGACCCTCACTTGCTTGCATTGCTCAACCTTGGGGCCTGAAGTTGAACGTCTCTTCCTGCCGTTCAAATCAAGGTGAATTTTCCCGGCCCCCACGTCGATGTTGGTGTTAGTGGTGCTCAAGAAAGGCCTCCCAAGAATGAGAGAGTTCTATCATCCACCTCCATGTCGAGCACACAAAGTCGACGGGGACGAAGAAATTTCTGATCTGCACGGGAACGTCTTCGGCTATACCCGCAGGATGACGAATGGACTGATCTGCAAGCTGTAAGCACATAGCCGTTGGCGATAACGGACAGTTCAACGTGTCATATACCGTCTTTGGCATAACGCTCACGTTTGCTCTCAAGTCACAGAGTCCTGAGAAAAATGCTGGCTGCCAATTGAACACGGGATGGTTGGACACCCGGATCCTTCTTCTTTTCGGGAAGGATGTTCAGAATGGCTGCACTACACTCTTCTGTAAGCTTTACCACCTCCATTGCTGGAATGGGACGCTTGTTGTTGAGGATGTCCCAGAAATAACTAGTGTAAGTAGGTACCTGCCATGGCATCAAGCAGAGGAATATGCACATATATATGCCGGATAGTCTCAATAAATTTATCGAAGTGCTCATCCACGGTGAGTTTCTTCCTACGGTCGGGGTAAGGCAGCATAGTGTCAAAATATTTCGTGAGGAGCTGCCTTGGGTGGAGCCTGCTCAACGGAGGATCTGTCGTTGGTTCCTCCTTGGAGCTCTCCTTCTCGGCGTCTTTTTCTTTCAGACCTTCTTTTCGGGAACCTTTTTGCCAGGCTTCTCCTTAGGAGCTGTGTTTTGTGTCCCTTTCTCTCTGCACCCTTTGGGTATGGTGGGTCCACAGTACCTCTTCCTCCCCTGGTGGAGATGGCACTAACACTCTCCTTTGCGTTGATCTCCGGCTGTCCCGGGGATCTGACCGCACGAGGAGCCTGCACAGCTGAAGCAATCTGCGCGATTTGCGTCTCTAGCATCTTGTTATGGCTCAGCTGATTTTAGGAGCTGTGCTGAACGATTCTAGCTTAGCATCTATGCTCTCTAAAGCCTTGTCGGTAGTAAGAAAACTTCTTACTAATGCTGTCATTGATCTTGACCTAGCTGAGAACTAGATCCTTGATAGAAGGCTCATAGCGGGAAAGATTACCATTATTACCTCCCTGATTTTTGTTGAAGGAGAGGTCGGGCCTAGAGTTCCAGCCGTAGTTTGTTCTGGGAGCGGTACCCATTGCCATTTGAGGAAGTTACATTCCTCTCTTGCATTTGTGCAATTGATGCCCATATGCCTAACGTTGCCGCACTCTTCACAAGTCGTGCGAGAATCCGCAATTTGCAGGTCCTGTGGAGGGTCCACCTTGCGGAGCAGCTGATCGAGCTTGATGGCGAGCTTGTCTATATCGTCTCCACTTGGTGCACTCTACGGGTCTTGGTGGTAACCGTTTGGAGCGTTTACCATGAGTCTGGTTGGCCGCCACCTTCTCAATCAGCTTCTTAGCGTTCTTCACGCTAAGAGAGAAGAAGGAGCCGCCTGCTATGGCGTCGAGGTGCTCTCGAGCGGACGCCCTCAAACCATGGTAGAAGCTCTAAATAAGAGCCATTCCTCCATGCCATGATGTGGGCATGAGAGAACGTACTCCTGCATCTCTATCCCAGGCTTCCGCGGTTGACTCATCTGTGAGTTGTTGGAAGCCCGAAAATCTTGTTTCGCAGGGCAGTCGTCTTGGCCCGGCGGGAAGAACTTGGCGAGGAAGGCATTAGAGCATGACGTCATGTGTCGAGAGACTCTTGGTTCGCATAGAACCACTGGAGAGCCTTCCCCAACAGAGAGAACGGGAAAAGCTATAGTCGGATGGCGTCTTGAGGTGCATCCTTTATGGCGAAGGTGTTGCACGTCATCAGGAACCTCTGGAGGTGAGCATTTGCATCCTCCGACGGCTTCCCCAGAAAGGACTGGCCAGGATCATGTTGATCAAGGCCGGATTGAGCTCGTAGTGCTTATTGGTGATGCGCGGGTTGGGTCCCACGCGGATGTTCTCCGTGGTTGGCGCGGAGAAGTCATTGATCGTCTTCTCGCAACCGGGTCGGCCATGTTGTTCGATGAGGAGGCCCTGACAACCGGTGGAGGAGACCCTTCAAGAGCCGAGCGTTCTTGTGGATCTGTTTGGTGAGTCTTGCTCGAACTTTGCTCAAGAATTGTTTTGGGTCTGAGTGGAAGTTTTCTGGTAGGTCAAAACCAGTCATGCACCGTCTGTTTTAAATTTCCACAAAAAGAAAACAGGATAAGGGTAAGCCCGCAAAAGTAAGTGATAATTATTTTCTCACAAACACAATGCATTATTCAGAATCCTAGCTGCTACATCCCATCCCCGGCAACGGCGCCAGAAATGCTTGTTGCGGTTCTTATGGGAGTAAATTAAATTCATTAATTCCGCAAGCGTACGGATCACCATTGTAGCATTTCACACGGGAGTATTCCAGGGTTATCGCATTTATATTTCCGCAGGTAGTTAGAGCGAAAGGAGCTGAATAGTAACAATGCATTGCACAATTTGGAAAAAACAATATATCAACTATACTTGAGACGGGGGTCAGGTTTGCATGATAAATATAGGTTGGCAAATCTAATCCTAAGTGATAAAAGAAATAAAAGGGTAGTATACATTGGAGAGCAACGACGATAGAGTCAAAACTTCCTATGTGTTTATCTGCTATTTACTCTTCTAGCAGTCAAGTCTACAAAGATTATCTATTCTAGCTAAGCTCATACACATACAAGTCACGTCGTTTCGGGGCACGCTCGTGCTAGGATATGTGAACCGATGCTGCTAGTTCATCCTGGGGAACCGTACGCTTATAATTAAGACCCTGCCTGTCCAACCCGGACGTGGTGGATTATAGAGACCGGTGTAGCTGTCATATAAACTCGCAGCTACCATCCTCCGTGGGGTTGGGTGCCAAACGTTGCAGAGGCCAAGCTCTAAGCTCCATGCTATATAACCCGCCTAGAGGACTACTCTTGATCAACGGAGCAGTCCTATCTAAGAATAGAGCACAGATTTCACCAAGCGCGGACGCCATCTCCGACGGAGGCACTCTCTCGTACTCTTTAGACAACAATCAAGAATCCCACAACAAGACTTCTACGAGCACTTACTTAACGAAATAATAAACTAAATAGAAAAGAACTACTAAAAGAAATAAATAAAGATAAAACTAAATAAATTATATTAAACAAAATAATATCTCTAAAAGTTAGGATACAAAGAGCTATACCAAAACTCCGAGAAGACTCCGGAAGCCCGAGAGAGTCTTCTCACTACTCTACTCTACTCTAACTCCCAAAGTAACTACTAAACAAGAAGTAAACACTTAGATGAAGTGTGGTGCGAATTGCTTCTACAGCCGGCCAGGGGTATTTATAGTTTGATCAGGACCAGGGGAGCTTTATAGTGGAAGGTTGAGTGGCGGGGCCGCCAAGGCAGGCCCGCCGGCCAAGTAGGGAGGCCGGCCGGCCGCCCGATGTGGCGGTTGCTCTGAGCGTCTGATTGCTCCTGGTGACGGTTGTCCAGTCGGTGACGTCGTGGGGGCGGCACAGCTGGAGTAAGGGCCCAAGTTTTGGCCCATTTAGCCCACCTTTTAGAATGGCGATGGAATCTGCTGGGCTGGGCCTTCAATATGCGTGTTGGATCAGTTTCCAGCCCACTGGAGGAAGCCGGGGCCATTGGCCACCAGGCGGCTGGCCGGCCAGGGATTTCCCCTGGCTGGGCCCACTTTCCTCCATTATTCACTCCTGCATCCAAATATTCGCCAAAACTTGTGGAGTAGTGTTTATCCTATCTACTATGCACAAAATCGATGGTGGAGGCTTGTTTCTTTATTTACCGGTAGGGTGGGGCGTCAAAACATGGTTTAACGACCGCCAACATCATATTTGATCAATGTTAGTGAAAATTGAGGAAGTTAAGGATCATATCTAGATGTTCAAGACCTTCCTAAGGGCGTGGAGTACCTTCCTATCAAGTTCTACACGGCTTCAGGTAAATCCAATCACGACAATGGAATATATGGAAGGTTTAAGTCAATTCGGATTTTGTTTGGTGGCAGCCAGACAGACAGAGGTGGAAAAGAAATACATATCTCCTCATACCAGAGTCCGTTTAGGGTGAATAAATACTCGATGGAAAGATAATTTCATAAGCTTTCCAATGCATCTGATCCCGTTGTCAGATTCGTCTCGAGTCGGTTACAGTTGTCAAAACAATCGTCGAGTCGTGTTGAGTCCGAGTCTGTTTTGTGTTTTGGTCGAGTCGAACCATGTATTGGCTGCCTGCCTGCCATATAGCCTAGGGCCGGCACTCCTGTAACTTAGAGTTGGATTATTATTGTGTTTATGGTCGTGGTGTCCTCCAAAGAATTCTAGAGGTGTTGCCCTCTTCTATCGATTGAAGATTGCTGCCGCCAATCCTTTGCCGGTTGATGAAGTTCGTGATCAGGCGATCCTTCTCCTGGGTGCGTGCTAGAACTTCGTGGTTCCCCTTCTCCAGATCGTGCTCATACAGATCACGGGTTGGAGAGTTTATTGCTGGTTTGCAATTTCATCAAGTTTTTGTAAACCGTTATTATCTATCGTGTGTCCTGCTGTTGCAATTATTTGTGAGTGCTAGTGGTGAACCATTTATTGGTGATTGCTATTTGTCATTGCTGAATAAATTAGATTGCTACGTGTTTTGACATCATTTAGTGCGGGTATATCACTTACAAGTACTTGTGATATTGCTACTACTTAGTCTCATTGTTGGTTATCAATCTATTCTAATAGTTGAGAAATTATTATCGCAGCAGCTACTTGGTTCAGTTCTGAACTTGACTCTCATACTCATATAAGATCATATCTTTGCTCATCACTTGCATAATTCAGAGGAGAATATATTTGTTGCTGGCTCGGTAACCGTGAAAGATTGGGACAAATTCTGGACATTGCTAAACGTGTCCGTATCATGTGTCTCGGATTCCATCCTAAGTAGAGGCGAATTTCCAGATTGAGTTAAAAAACATCTTTCATTTCTTCTCACTCAAGCACATGTATACAAGAAAAGTCGAACTGATCTCACATGGCGAATGCCTCCGGTGGTCAGGGTGCGAAAGGGGGTACCAGTTCTTGTCTCTTTTTAATGAAATACCGTGGGAAAGGCTTGGCCCCGCAGGTCAAAATTTTTAAAGAGATGGTGTTTTAACATGAACCTTCAGCGGTCACACAGACTCCACGTTGAAACAATAACGCATAAAGTACGACAGTTCATTTCATCCATTTCTTTCTTCGATATGAGCAAGCTTATCCTAGTTCAAAGGGCTCTCCAAGCTGTTACACTTTCATTTATATTAGTGGCCACCTCGCAGAGCTCACTTCACAACGAATTTCTATGATTCCCCACAATTTGTGTACAAGTGGCCGATAGAGTTTTAGCTTTGAGAAAATTCCCTGTATGGCCTCAAAACAAATGGACTTTTCCTCTCAGACCCTCCCAGGATTGAACTTCTTGAAAGGCCCAAAATCAATTTTGAGTTCCCTCTATAGCCTTCTGTTACCACTGCCGTGAAAATTCTCTTCCAAGCGATGGAAATTGGCGATTATACCCTCTGCTCTGTCTCTGTGTTCTCTCCCGACGCGAAAAACGATTCGGGAAAAAAAAAAAGAAAACGGACGCGTGAACTCGCGAGCATAGCGGAGGGCTGCGCCCGCCATCGGGCCGCAAGGCGCAGGCCCGGGCTCGCCCGCACCACGCGTCAACGACGCTTGCCGCGGGCGCGGTAACCGCCACCTCGCCACTGGCCGCGGCGGCCTTCGTCGTCGAGTGGACGGGGCTTGCCCGGGATGCGGCCGGCGCCCTCGACGGGGGTCGCCGCGGCTGCGGCCCGTCTCCCACGCATTTGAAGGTCGCGCCGAGGTGGCGTCGCGGGCGAGCCTGCCGCTGCAGCACGTAGAGGCGAGCCTGCTACAACACGTCGAGGCGAGAAGGCCGCAGCAGCACGTCGAGGCGACGGCCGCAGCATCGGCGACCCCCGTCGAGGTGACGTGGGGGGGGCGACGCATCTGAAGCTCACGCCGATTTGGGTGACGGCCCCATCTGCGGCGAGACTCGTCAAGGCGGCGCGGGCAATAATCCTGACGAAGGGCACGGCCGCGCCGAGCGCCGTGAAATGCCACCCCGTGCCGGGAACACGTGGGAGGGGCCGCCTTGGATCGACGCGAGATGGCGTGGGTGACCCTTGCATCGGGCGCAGCCGTGGCGAGCTCCGTCGTGGTGGCGCGGGCGAGCCTGCCTCCACGCCTGCAGGCCCGATGGTGGCGCCGCCCTCCATTCGCCGCAGCGTTTTTTTTTCCCTTTCCAATCGGGTCGGCGTGCGTTACGGATGAGACCAGAGAGAGGGACGAGGTCGTTTTGCATTGCTCCAGTGTGATTTTGGGCGGTAGAATTGACGGAAGGCCATAAAGGGAACCGAAATTTTGTTTTGGTCCTCATAGGGAACTTCGTATCCAGGAGGGTTATGGAAGGAAGCTCCATTTGTTTCGAGGCACCACAGGGATTTCCTCTTTAGCTTTTTAGTGTAATTTTTTCGAATAGCAAATTTTTATTTCTTGAACACTTTTAGCATTTCCTACACTTCGTTTCCTACCGTTTTTACATCTACGAATAATATGAAATTAGTCTCTTAATAAACACTAACACCTGATTAATAAAGCACAGCAGGGGAATTCCCTTCTGTTTTCCATAAAAAATTATTGTTGATATGTGAGATGATATCTTAAACATAAGAAATATGCAACTAGAGGGAGTACTCAAATGATGCCAAAAAAAAAGAAAAATCTGATTGGTACTCCCTCTGTTCAACATTATTTGACGCTTTGGCAAAGTTCACCGAAACCGATGCATCCATATCCTCTGTACTGCTGCCTGCTCTGCGCATGGAATTCCTCAGCATGGTGCTGTTTTATCCTTTCTTTATTCGGCTGCAGTAGGGATTTGTTGCCCATGTGCGTAGCACTATAGCACACAGGTGCTGGTTCAGTTCGGTGGGAGGCTTTTTCATTTCTTTAGTCGTCTGGGTTGTGAGAGAGAGAGGCTGCGAGCAGACAGACACAGATGTCTATAAAACGAAATTTTTGGGTGAACGTAGAACGTCAAATAAAAATGAACGGAGGGAGCACCTACTCTCTTTATTTTTAAATTGATGTATCCGTTGACTTTTTGAATTACGTTTGACCGTTCATTTTATTTAAATATTAGTTTAAATTTGCAAACAAGTTATGCTTTAATTTTTTGAATTACGTTTGACCGTTCAGCTAAAATTTAGAATTAGTTTCAGTCGATTTTCCTAGCAAATCAGAAAGTGCCACGTATTAAATCAGCCCTTTGACTAGTAATAAAAAAAAATTGAGTGTTTTCAGTTTTAGTTTCAGTCAGATTAAGTGGGTGCTCAAATTTGACTGAAAACAGTCACCTTTTTGCAGCCGGGCGTGACTCAACGCATGGGAAAAAAAGAAGAAGAATAAACTAAACAACACTAGGAAATGAAAAAGAGAATGAAGTGAACTGAAATGATTCGGAAGGACCAAACAAAACAACACTGAACTCACTGACCATTGACTACACTAAACTGATTCAGGCCTTTACCGATTCAGGCCCAATACACACAGATAAGGGGAAGCCACAAGAGGACACCTGGCGGCATGCTATTGGAGAAAAAATTTGACTAAAAGCATTCACGTTTTTAGCTGAGCAATGTTTAGAAGTTTCGTTAATTTTCTTTAGTGATAAAACAAATCTTACAAAATATATGATAATTTTTAATTTTTTTAATAAAGTGAATGACCAAACATAACTTAAAATCAACGAGATATCAATTTATAAACGAAAAGAGTTATTTATCTACAAATCTGATTGGTACCTTGTTTACCAGGATTCCCAGCTGAGTTCCCCCCCTCCGCGCAGTGCCGCCTCCTCCCTCGGTGCTCTGAACCACCACGTCTTCTTCGGTGGCCAGCACCCTTCTAGTTCTAACTGACCCGCATGGATCGAGGTCTTGATGCGAGTGGTCGATGGAGGAGGCACTGCGCCGGCGGCACGGTGGAAGCACGACTGGTGGCTTGCGTACAGGGTGTTCGACGGAATGTCTGACTGGTTCTGGATGAAGAAAATGGGTGCGTCGCGGACGGACGGTGAGGAGCGCGTTGGCTCCGTGTCAGAAGGGCTCCTCCGGCAGGGCCCTCCCCTCTCCGGTGAGTGCTGGCGTAATCCCTGGGTTTTGGAGGTGCTGATGTTCGGCGGTGTCCAGACGTTCAGTAAGGTAGTGAGCCATCTTCTGCTCTTCAGTTCTACCTCCCAGCTTACTGCCATCTTAACTTTATCTAATCTTCGTATCTACTGTCTCTGAGCAGTATTTCTACCTTTTGATCTCCATTCTCCAAGAACATTGTTAGGTGTTACGAACGCATAGAAATTGGTATTGCAGTTTGAAATTGTTGCTTTCTAAAAACTTGTCTTATCGTCTTCAACTCCACTTTATATCTAGTGCTGTCTTGTCTCTTTTTGATGGCTTTTAATTGTTCTATAAACTCCAATGGACATCTATGTTCTCTGTAAGTTTTAGAGACATCTCATCCATTGAAGAGGCAAACAGCTGTACAACTTGTCTTCTCGACAGTTTGTTTGGTTGTTTCGCCGTTTCAAATGCATCGTTACTTCTCTTCCCGTATGACACGCTGAGTTCATTTGTCCTGGATCTGGGATTTCTTTTTCTAAGGGAAGTTTCAGTGTGCGTTCGTTTCTTTCCGTTATCTTGACTTTGACTTGTTAACAGTCGTCGCCTACCTGTCACTAAAACTATTGGACAAGTTGCTGTTGACAGTATCGATGAAATCGACCAGTACACTCAGAAGTCAGAAACACCAATGGCCTCTCTTCCTTTCAAGCCAAGCTGCAAGACCACCACTCTTCAGTTCTGGATACAGAACCCCAGATGCTCTCCGATTTTGACGGCATAGCAAACTCCAGTGCTACGGAGTAGGAGAAAGCAACAAATCTGATCTGAAATTCTAGGTATTTGCTCTGATCCAGCCGACTGTCTAATAAGTTCCTTTCTTGCTCTGATCCAGCAGACTGTCTAATAAGTTCCTTTCTTACTTTTTTGTGCAAAAGTCATCCTGCCTTCTCCACTAGTTTCTTCAAAAACAAGTCATAAGTTTTTCTTCTGGATTTTTACAGTGGACGCTTACATGCTCAAGAACAAATGTGACAATCGGGAGCGGTCTTATATTGCACTGCTCCTCCTGTGTTTCGGAGACTTTGGTATGTTAATCTTCTGTTCCTGTTAATCACTGTCTGTCCATTAAATGATTAGACACTCTCTCTCTCTCTCTCTCTCTCTCTCTCTCTCTCACACACACTCACACACACTCACACTCAGAGTGAGAGAGAGTTGCAAACAGTGATATATCTCTCTCGCGCGCGCGCACAGAGAGAGAGAGAGATTGCAAACAGTGATAGTTTTACCTCACTACACTGCAAACTGTGACATGTCACATCACCGACCACTGATTAGTTTATTTGTCCACTAAAATATCTCGCAGTCCAGCAAAGTGTGGCTTTAACTTTTTTTTTTAAGGCTACGTTGCTTTAACTAACGGCGAAGGGTATCTGAATATGCACAACAGCACCATTTGTCCTGTACTTCATGTTACAACAGAGGCACACAACTTTCTGTTCCCTACATACAATTAACCTTCGATAGGTTTGCTGAAATCTGTACATGCAAACTACATTGTCTCGGCTGCTGTGGATCCAGTGAAAAAGGTGTGGCAAGGATAAGGTGCGTTGCCTAGAGATATTCTGTCATTCCTAATCCGAGCTCCACACGCATAAAAACCATTTTTAACTAAGCTGCACAACCTGCCTTCTGCAATTCTTCTGAAACCCAAAGAAAGATCTCCTTGGGCGTAAGAGGACAAATAAGATTGATCAGAGCTGTAGTGCCAGGTAGCCAAGTACTGCTCTGAACAGTGAACCAATGGGGGCGTTGCTTCTTCCAATGTAGATGATTGGATTTGCAACAAAGAAAACCATAAATTCCATATACCGTAGAAATCTAATAGAGCTTCTCTATCCTATTCATTGGTACCGATCGTGGATACTTCCAAATTTGTCTTATTTGTTTGAGCTCATGATCTGAACGAGTCGCACATACACCGTAGCACATGTTCCTCGACGCTGAGGACATCCCTTAAGCGCGGGCGTTTTTCTAGCATTTCGTATTGGATGTCTTGCATTTCTAATAAATTGTTTAACCGTTGGCATGTCGTATGTATATAGAAAAAAATGGATTGGTTTAGATCGATCTTAACCTGATGATTCATCATCATGAAGTATTTATATTTTCCAAAAATCGCATAAAACCTAAAAAAATTGTTGGTCCTTGAATCCTGTTTTTCAGCTTTTTTAAGTCCTATTTTGCGCAATACTATTGAATTTGAACGTATGAAATATAATATAACGTCTGCATGGATCTAGTTAATTATTCAATTTGTGAAATAATTTATTCGTTACTTTTAATTTTCGAGTTAACAATCAATATTGTTACATTACTGTCGCCACTGAATTATTTTTATCTTTTCTTAATTGTTTTTGTCCACAGGAAATCGGCAAGAGTCTTTGAATATGGTAGGACTGGAGGCTTCTTTAGCATTGTTGAAGGTTGCTGGCAACAAGTTAGTTTCACTGATCACCACTGAGTTTGCCTCCATATCAGGTGTGACAAAGGACCTCTCTGAGCTTCAGGATATACTTGGAGAGATTACAAGTTGGCTGTCAGCAGTTCGTGATAGAGCAATAGAGAGTGACCCATCGCTTCGATGGGTAATGAAATTGAGAAATGTTGCGTATGATATTGATGATTTACTAGATGCAGTCCATCTAGAAGCTGAAAGACACAAGTGGGGAAACGATGGTGACAGTTTTCCTGCAATTGATTGTTTCTGTTCGAAATCAAGGTCTTTTCTGTTCCAATGCAAGATGGCACACAAGATCAAGGCAATTAAGGTTAGATTTGCTGCAATTGTGAAGCAAAGAAGTGATGTCAATACTCTACGGTATACTTTACCAGCAGATCTTCTTGTTACCAACAGAAACAGGGCAACTGAGGAGCTGTCTTTGTTGAGTAATGTTGAAGAGTCCAAAATACCAGCACGGGACAAAGAGAAGGATGACATCATATCTAACCTTGTAGAATCTAGTGAAGGAGAGAATGACTGGATAGTTTCTATCGTCGGGCTAGGTGGGTCCGGGAAAACTACTCTGGCCAAACACATCTCCCATGACAGCAAGGTAAAGAATCACTTCAGTGATACTATATTCCGGGTTCATGTGTCTCGTGAATTTCACATGGAAAAGCTTATTAGCAAGCTATTCGAAGCTATCACTAAACAAAAGTCTGATATTCATTCCCAACAATACATGGTCCATGAAATTTCAAAAATTTCTTCTTGTCATGGATGATGCTTGGCATGAGGATGAGGATGACTGGGAACAATTCATGCTACATATAAACAGTGGTGCACCTGGAAGTAAGATTTTGCTAACTACTCGTTGTCAAAAGGTGGCAGAAGCAGTAAAATCTAGGCATATTTTCCACTTAACGTTTTTATCAGAGGCTGAGAGCTGGAGCTTGTTTCTAAAATGTTCTGGGTGGAGTGAGGAAGATTTGGGCTCTGAGTTCATTCAGTATGGAAAAGAGATTGTGAAAAGATGTGGTGGGGTGCCTCTAGCAATCAAAACACTTGGAGGTGTCCTCTCTGGCAAGAGGGAAATAAATACTTGGAAGGCCATAAGAGATAGTAATTTATGGAATGTTGAGAGCGTAAATGATAGAGTGTTCGCATCCTTGAAACTGAGCTACTTTCACTTGCCAGATAATCTGAAACAGTGCTTTACATTCTGCTCTATATTTCCCAAAGGCTACAAAATCGTCAAAGAGCACTTTATTGCCCAGTGGATAGCTCATGGTTTTGTCATTCCCACAACTAAAGAGCACCCAGAAGATACTGGAAGTGACTACTTCGATTTTCTTGTGAATGTTGGCTTTCTTCAAGATTCAGTTCAGATTTGGTACAACAATCAACTAGTTTACAAAATGCACGACCTAATTCATGATCTTGCTCGACTAATTATACAAGATGAAATAGTGACGTCTCTACCGAAGATTATTCCTACAAATAGCACTCACAGATGCAGATATTTATCTTTGATGTCATCCATTGAGAAGATCGATAGAGGCTTATTTCAAAAGGTTCGTGCTGTCTATGCCTATGGTGGTGACCAATCATTTGACAAATCAATTAAGAAGAGTTCCTACATCCGCAGTATTATTCTGCAGTCAACAACTGCTGCTTGGTTTTCACCATTCATTATAAAATCAGAATATCTTGGTTATCTTGAAATTTGTCATGTTAGTTTCACAGAGCTTCCAGAAACTATCTTTGGCTGTTGGAACTTGCAGGCACTCTATGTTATGCATTGTAGGGATTTCGTGAGGTTACCAGAATCTATTGGCAAGCTTAAGAAGCTGAGAACTCTAGAGTTGATGATGTGTACCGACTTCGAGAGTTTGCCTCAGTCCATCGGAGATTGTCGAGAGCTTCGATGCATACAGTTATATTTCTGTCCAAAGCTCAGGGAGGTACCAAACTCCATATGTAAAGTGTAAACTTGAAAACCTTCAGGTGCTTCATATTACGGCGTCACTAGCTTTGCAACAACTTCCATCAAAAATAGTTGGTGAGCTGAACAATTTGAAGACATTCAACTTATCTGGCTGTTCGCATCTTGAAGTCCTTCCAAGAATATTTGCTTTCTGTAGACTACGCAATTTGGTTCTATCTAATACTAATGTTACGGTGCTTCCTCAATGGATCACTTTGATCGGTACTCTAGAATGTATAGAGCTTGAATATTGCACGGAACTAGAGGAGCTGCCTGCAGGTATGGGGAGCTTAGAAAGGCTGGAAGTTTTGAACATACAGGGTTGTTGGAAACTGTGTTCCATGCCGTCAGGATTTGGACAGCTAATTCGTTTGAGAAGGTTGGGATTGTTTGTTGTTGGGTTTGGTGGGAATTATGCAAGGATCTGGGAGCTTGGAAATCTTGATATGTTAAGTGGTCAGTTGGAAATTACAAACCTTAGATATTTGAAGGATCCAATAGAAGCAGCGAGGGCTTGCTTGAAGCAGAAGGAAAAACTAGAGTGTTTGAGGCTTACATGGTGGTCTTCAAGTGGCATGGAAGAAGAGTTAGTATCAGACATCGACCAAGACCTGGGTGTGCTGGACGCCCTTGAACAAACACAAGATATGATGTTGGAAATTAGTGGTTATCCAGGTCCCCTCTTGCCACGATGGATGCAAAAACAGTGTTACTCATCTTATTTGGAAGGCGTAATGTTGAAAACCATGGACCCGCAATTCCATGCTTTAACTCAACTGGTGCTAGAAAAATTACCGAATTTGAAGAACATGCGAGGTCTCGTAGTGTTCCCATCACTTAAGACCTTCAATCTGCACGGAATGCCTAGTTTGGAGGAGCTGTGGACCACAACAAATGGTTCGGAAATTGGGAAAGAAGGGGAGGTGCAACATTGTTTTCCTGTCCTATCTGCTCTATTCATATGGAACTGCCCGAAATTGAATGTGAAGCCTCACTTCCCTCCATCTTTGGAGTGGCTGCGATTGAGGAAAAGCAATGAGCAGCTCATGTCCCCGAGTTGCGCATTCTCCCGTGTGCTTCACCCTCATGTTGATGAAACCTCGTCCTCCAGTGGCACATTTGCAGGACTCCACCTGAAGAAACTTAAACTAGAAGAAATGACGGCATCATCATCTGGTTGGGATTTATTTCGGCAGCTCACTACACTGGAGTCCTTGGAAATTCGCCTCTGTAACGACCTCAGGCAGTTACCTGCCAGCATGCGTAACCTCATATCCCTCCAGAGGCTGCATGTTGACGGATGCTCCAACCTTGGCATGCTGCCCATGTGGCTCGGTGAACTGGCTCTTTGCAAGAGCTAAGTGTCGTCAGGACCCCAATGATTGACAGCCTCCCTCAATCCGCAGAGCACCTTACCTCCCTTTTGGAGCTGAAAATTGTTGGGTGGGGCAATCTGAACCAGCTGCCTGCGGCGATTAAGCACCTTACCTCCCTTCAGGTACTCAGCTTGGAAGGATGTAGTGCGCTCAGCATGCTGCCAGATTGGATTGGACAACTCTCTGCACTTGGATTGCTTCGTATTGACCGTTGTTCAGCTCTTAAATCCCTGACCCAGTCTATATAATGTCTTACTGCTCTCCGGAGTTTGTCTATTACTGGCTGCCCTGGTCTAGCCAGGCGTTACAAGAAAGAAGTGGGGGATGACTGGCACCTTGTCTCCCATATTCCTCATGTGATGTGTTACTAGATTGGTGGGAACTAAATACCTGTGCCCCTTCTCCTAGGACAAATGAACATGGCATGGTACAATTGTCGGGTGCTGGTACCTTCTACTGTTGCTGTTTCTAATGCATCTTGTTCTGCAATTGATCGGTTCCATGTTTTTCATTGTGTGTTTGTTGCTAGAGTCTTGGAGCAATTTATATTAACAGCTTACTATTGGACTAAATCAGCAGTTTAAGGTCCTAAACCTTTCCTAGAGTTGCTGTTCAAATGGCGCCTCATGATTAAGTCCTGATTTACATTGACTTATTTATCTGACGCATCAGAGAAACTTTTGTGACATTTGATGTTATGTTTTGTTTCCTTGTCATTTTCTGTTGATTTCAAATGCAGTGCACTGACTGACTGCCAGAGTGCATTGAAAACCTCTCTGCTCAGCTTTGGATCTCCGATTGCCCTGTCTGTCCTTCAGTTCCTGCTCAGCTCCATACAATGCCTTATTTCGCTGTACTACTTACAAATTATTGCGTGCCCTGAGTTGGCTAGGCGTTGCAAGAAGGAAGTGGGGGACGACTGGCACCTTGTCTCCCACATTTCTAATGTACACATACTTTGACCCCGCCTTGTCTTCATGATGCTCTGCTGCTGCATCATCTAATCCCTTGTACGCTCTACCATACCTGCTTAGCAAAGGTTCCAAGTCTACAATTCTGTTTCCCGTTTAGTCATTTTCACTTGTGTATTCCTAGAAAAGAGGCAATGATGGCCTTACGAATTGTCTTCAAAACAGTTGTCATCATTTTCTTTCCTTTTCTTTTTTCAACAAGACTCATCCAAATAGTTTAAGATATGCAACGATGCTTGCCTTGAGTTGCAGGATTATCGCTCATGTTCCCAGGCTCAGCTTCACTGTCAAAAGTACCCACTTCGCCCTCCGGTTGCTCGGTTTTTATACATGAAGTGCAATGAGTTGGGATTGTAACGCAAAAAGAACCATTGTCATTGTCCAGAGGCGGCCACATGTTTTCCTCACTGATGACTGACTCTAGAACAAACCACACCACATCTGCTCTGCATTTGAACTCCTAACTTTGTTCTCTTCTCACAGAGAGTTCTTAAGATAATGTGAAGATTGTATTAATCTAGGCCTTGGCCGTCTAGGTAGCTACAGCAGAGAGTGTTTCTAGTTCAAAGAGCTATACCAGCGATGATCACGATGAGCTCACTATGTTCTTACATGCTTTTATATACCGGTTTCAGTTTCAACAGAAGCTTTAAGAAAGCTTGGAATATCCTTGGATAAGCAGTCTCTCGATTATCAGATCTCCTTGGGCTTTGGATTTTGTTTGTAGAAGCGATCAACTGTTTCTTTATTTACACACAGATACTCGCAATCATCTCAGGTGACAAGAAGCCCTTCGTCAATTGAACTTTTCAGTGCAATGATCTTTTGTTGCCGGCATGGGCAGGCATCAGCCAGTGGAGCACTGGAAGTCCCAACGAGTTTGGTGACGCAACAAAAGGATTCTGTTTCCCTTCTACTTCCTTTGTGTCCTTTGTGGAGAAATGGACCAAGTTTTAGTTCCCTCTGATTGCAAAACTTTTGAAATTTTGTTGGTAGGGAAGTTTCACCGCGATTGCCTTTATTTTTTTTCCCAAAGTTTCTTGGCAGAACCTTCCAAGAGTCGTTACATCTCTCTGCTTTCCGCTATTGATACATAGAAATATCTGCGACTGCATTTTGTGGTATTAACAAGTACATATCACATATGGCAGGTGTTGGGGGTTGGTTTCGACAAACGCCGCATCGCTCGCTCTGAATTCGTCTGAGAAAGGAGAGTCTTTCTCAATTTCCTGAGAATGAGTCACCAATGCCGGGCTCATTCTTACTCTGCTTGAGAACAGGAGCCGCTTTCAATCTCCTGACAACCTCGTCTTCCAACAGAGTGATTGCTTCGGCAGTTCGGCTCCTTACCCTCAAGAGACTGAAATTAAAGTCAATGGAGGAGGGATCATCGCCCGGATGGGAATTCCAGCAGCACCTCGCTGGACCGGAGACTTTGTGCATTACTGAAAGGAAGAAGTCTATTTTGCCTCCCCTAACTTTTATAGGAGTTACAACTTTTACCCTCAATTACAAAACCGAGTAGCCTGACTCCTTCAACTCTAGGATCCGGTGCAGGTTTCCTCCCTGAGCGGTATTGAGAATGGTTTTTATCCGACGTAGCACATGTGGACCCCACATGTCTGTTGCCACGTCATCATTTCTCTCTCCTTTTCTTTCTCTTTCTTCCTACTGAACACCGATCTTGTCAGCATTTCATCGAACACGTCGGCGATGTGACGAGTACCCACCCGTTGGCCAGCTGCTTGGCAGCGTGACGGGTGCCTACCCCTTGCCGCACTCGTCGGAGCACCGCCGCCACCGCGGCGACCATCATGATGCGGGAATGGAGCAAGAATCAAAGCTGAAAGCGCGGGCGTTATCTCCACCATGGCCACGACGTCGTTGTGGGACATGCCCAGTCTCACCACGGATTGCCGACGCCAAGCTCCACGTCTCGACAACATCTGGGCCGGCGCTTGCTACTGCTTCGCCCCCACCCGAGAACCATCGCCGCCTCGCCCGTTCCAGGCGGCAACGCCGACATTGAACTGGTTCGATGAGGCGCGCATCCTGACCGCCGCCGCTCATCGCGCTGGAGAAAAAGCCCAGATTCAGCATGCCGTTGCTCCCCTGCTGCTCCGGCTTGCCTTGGAGCAGGGAGGTGTTGCCGTTGTCGGCGCCGCGAGGTAGAAGGGCGAGGAGGAACCGAGCTGGATGGACGAGGAGTAGCCGATGGGCCTCGGCTACGACGGGCGCACGGAGAGGCGACGAGGCGAGCTACCAACGCAGCGAGGGAATGGAGGGCGGAGAAGGCACTGTCACGTTGCCCGCGTGCTCGAGAAAATGCCAGAGAAGGCTTTCGTTCAGCGAGAAGAGAGAGAAAGAAAAGGAGAGAGAAAATGTGACGTGACAACTGACACATGGGGTCCACATGTGCCACGTCGGACAAAACCACTCTCAATACCGCTCAGGGAGGAAACTTGCACCGGATACTAGAGTTAGGGGAGTCAGGCTACCCGATTTTATAATTGAAGGTAAAAATTGTGACTCCTATAAGAATTGAGGGCAAACATTGTTTCAAATACACACAAACTCATGCACGGAGACGTTCGTCAAGCCTTTGCCTTTGGGGCAAATGGTCGAACACCTTGCGGGCAGGATTGCGTGGAGCAGAGGAATGAGAAGGGCAGACAAATTTCTCAGGGCCGAGGAGTGGGGGAAAGGCGTGGAGAAGACGATGACATGCTCCTGGCGACCTTTGCCCTGGGACCCCGACGACGTCTCCTGGACAGGGGTGGAGCAGCCTGACGACGAGGCCAACGCAAAGGCTAGAGCGGCCTCACGACAGGGCCTGCCAAGGAGGCTGGCATGAGGTCGGCGTGGCCTAGCGATGGTGCAGGGCGACGGGGCCGTCGAGCCCTAGCTACGATGTCGACAAGGCCGACGCGGCGCCATCGCACGCCGGGTCGCATCGATGTGAAGCACCGAAGGGTGGTGAGGAGGGGCCCACGTGACAAATCCAATGGAGAGGAAGGGGGGGAGAGCGCCTCGAAGACGATTCGGGTCGACGCCGGTGAGATTTCGCGGCGTCGCGGTGAGCTGCAAGGCTGCGGGCGGCGGAGTGGCGACGTGAAATGTCCATTTCGGGCAGTTGGCCACTCGCGCGAAGGGTTCAAAGTTCTAGAAATCCACCCTTGCATTGCTATATTTGAGTCAGGAGAGAGAAATTTAGGCTATAGCCGAAATATTTTAGGTATAGCAATCCATATAGATCATCTCATAGAGCAGTTTTTATACAGTTTGTAGGATTTTTGACGATTTTTAGGTATAACAATCTATTTTGTCATTTGTTAGAGAGGCTCTTACAGATTTCAGTTTCTGAGATAAGCCTGACGACAGATGAGGTGGCCTTTAGGCCAGCAGTGTGTCAGAGTGTCAAAACTCTTTGACTTTAGTTTGTAAAAGTTGGAAGCGATCAATCTTTTCTTCATTTGTACAAGAGTACATTACTTTGTTTTGTAATAATGGAGTTATTGGCGAAATAACCTCTAGCACAATGGTTGGAGCACTTAAGTAGGATCTAGCAGACCTGGGCTCGACTAGCTATAGGGGCCAGTTAACTAGTTTGGAATAAATTTTTTTAAAAAAAATAGGTTGGGTTTGCCCTGCTGGCTTATAAGTGTATCTCATTTATAAGTGAGGATGACACTGATATTCCATTATTCCACCCTTGGGAGCCTTTGAGCATATTCTCACTTGGTGACGACCTCACAGAACTCACAGAGGTTTCTCATGATTTTTTTTTTTTTGAGGAATTGGGGGTGGGGGGGAGCATCCCATCTTTTCATTTCATTCAAAGTGCATACATGAGCAGGTTGTTACATATCGATTGAGGTGTTTACAGCAGGGATACAAGAGTGGAACATCATTGCCCAGCTCTGGGCTACATGACGATCATCGGGTGGCAGTCGACAGGACCAAAGTTTCGCATCCTCGCGACATCCAGCGAAGAGGCGGGCGTAGCATGGGGGGAGCAATCTGAAGACAACATCATGACGGTGCTTCCATATTCGCCAACAGCAGAGGAGGAGGAAGGCATTGAAGTGTACGGAGGGTACACCGTGTGGCGGCTGCACTTGCCACAAGGTGGCCACATCATCTTCTCCAAATGTGATGCCGAGTCGGTGCCAGAAACCAAAGGAGAAAGCGCAACCAGCAATAAGATGCGCGGAGCTCTCGATGTGCGCACCACAGAGCTCACAGGTGTCGGAGTCAACACAATGCTTCTTGAGAAGGTTTTTCTTAGTCTGAATATGATTCTGCACCAACAACCATCCGAAGAACTTAACTCGAGACGGCGCTCGGTTTTCCCAAATGAATTTGTAGTACTCGCACCCCTCGCCAGTGGAGACAACTGACTTGTAAATTTTTTATGAGCTGAGGCGGTGCGCTTTGTCCTCCCATGGGCGAGGTAACATCGGGATCATTTTGTTCTATAGCATCTCAGTGAGCTTTGTGAATTCCTCCGTGGCAACTCTGGACATGCGGGGGGCAAAAGCGACACGCAGCGCTGCAGCCATGACGCTATGCACTGAAGCTTCTGGGCGGCGGCGTGGGTGAAGAGGACCGGCAGGGCGTCGGCAAGTGGTTCAGCATGATTCAGCCATGACGCTGTGCACTGAACCTTCTCATGATTCAGCATGTAGGCGGCTTGAATGCATGTAAACGATAATCAAAGTGGATAATTAGAATTAGAAACCAACACGACAGATTCCCTTGACCCAAAGAAGATTTCACATGCTACGAATCATCAGCTATTGATCTGATCTATTCGATCCTTCCATTGCATTCTACCAATGGTGAACAAAATGAAGCCTAAAATGCGTGACGTGATGTCTTGTCTTGCACCGTTTGTTAGTTGGTGTTATGAAAAGAAAAAAACTCTTGTATTTATCCAAAGGACATGAGCTTATACTGATCCAAAAATATGTCAAAATGGATCTCTAGTGAGATCTTAGCACTCATCATTAGGTGAAGAAAGCTCATATTCAAATATACTCCCTCCGTTTTTAATTATATGACGCCGTTAACTTTTTCGTTGAACTTTGACCAACTATATAGATTTAAATAATTACTTTTCGAATGTGAAATGAATATTATTGGATTCATCATCGAAAGCACTTTAAGGTTAACTTATACATTTAGTTATATACAAATATTTTGAATAAGACGAATAGTCAAACGTAATGAAAAAAATCAACAGTGTCATATATTAAAAAACAGAGGAGTAGTAGGTGAAGAAAGTCAAGCTTCCCAAAGGAGAAACATAACTAGGCAAGTGCACTATTGCGTCATCACCCACAACCTCTGTTATTTTATCAACAACAACAACTAATAGAAAGTGATGTTGGTTGAGTTTGCGGAAGTCAAAGTGGTATACCAACCACCTTCTTGTAATGTGGTAGCAGACAGACTAGCAAAACACGGATGTGAGTTAGAGGCTGGTGCTGTTATCACTTGGCCTAAGGGACATACTGCTTTTGTGAACTCTCAGGTGGCTGCTGATGTCCAGTCAGCCTCCAGTTAATGGAATTCCTATTCCACCTAAAAAAAGAAAAAAAGAAGAAAGTGGGATATAAAGGATGAGATATAAAGGGTATGTGCAGTGATTTCAGGGGACAGGAAGCCATTCGTCAGTATGAGAAAGAAAGGGCCAGTGAAAGCAACATGAAGAAACATAGCAACTACTCAAATCACACGAGTGATTAGATCCAACAGCCACTTAGGAAAAAGAAATCTGAGTTGTACCTTGTTGTCTATCTGTATTCCTCCCTTGCTGCTCTGAACCGCATATCTTGTTTGGTAGTGTCATGGAGGAGGGAGCGCCAGCGGCGGACACATCGCTGGCGAGAGATTGCGTATCATTGGTTGCCGTACTGCTGCCCACCGACCAGTGTGACCACCGCAATTCCCAGCACTGAGTCCTATGTGGCTTCAAAAATAAATTGCCCTCCGTGAATTAAAGAGAGGCCCACCTAATGTTGAAGCAATTAAATGCTGCCACATAAGCCTATACAAAACTCAGTACGTGGGATTGTAGTAACTCTAGCATTACTCCTTCCGCTGAGGAGTCTGGTTTGGCGGAGAGGGTGTTCAACAAAAGTACAAAACGCATGACTGATTCAGGACCTCCAAGTCCAACTACATCCTGTCCTCCTCGTCGGCGGGTCAGGCCGCCCGCCACAGGTTTTTTGACGCTCGGCAACGTGGAGAGGTTCACTATCATAGGCCTCGTATCAACGTGAACCGTTCTTTCTTGTTGAAGAATAATAGTTCTGCCACCTAGCTTGGCCTCTTTGTGCACGTCATTCAAGGACGAGACGTGTTGCAGCAGCGGCCGGGATCGCAGACAAGCGAGGCTAGCTTGTAGTCCGGCGACCGCTGCACGACGTCCATGGCGAGGAGTCAGTGGTAGAGCCGGAAGATGGGCTCTCGCCGTTTTCTTAATTACCCTCATATGCGTGCCACCTGTTGGACGAAATGCTTTTGGTTCTGAGAATGGACAAGAAACGCACCGTATGTCGCGCGTTGCATTCGGTGGAATGCCTGCGTAGGGTAGTGGCGGCAGCAGTGAAGGGCCGACAATGGCGATGGCGACGCACCCACCCGAACTGGCTGGGCCTTCTCATTGATGCCAGCGTGTCGATCACGTCGTGCTGGGGCGCGCGTGCGTTTTTCCTGCCGCTCTGGCCACCTCTGAAAGCCAACTCCCGGCCTGCTCGTCAAAGCCCCGACCCGGACGTGGTGAGACGTCTGCTGCTATTCTATTCCTCTAGCGTTTGTCGCCATATGTTAGCCTCCATTCCAGCTCCTCTCAATTGTTTTCAGCCGTGGTTTCTTTCTTTTGGTACGTTCCAGTGCTAGATTAGTCCGGCTGAGTTACTGGACATGGCATGGCTTTATGAATTTCCAAAGTTCACTTGCACATACCAAGTGAGTATAGGGAGCAGTTGCTAATACTTGCCTACACTAGTTGACTCCCTCTTTCAGGCGACCTTACTCATCTATATTACCAATCTCTTGTTTCTGTACCCATTTCTTAAAATTGCCAGTAACATGAGTATTTGGACAACCAGGAGGAATGGATGGATTTTCAATGGGATTGACCCCATTGTGCGCAAAGCTATGCCTAGAAAGCATTGTATAATTTTCTCTTCTTCTTCCTCTACCACCCCCTGTTGGTCCATAAGACTTTGTTGTAACCTTTTATCTATATTGTAAAATATAATCAATAGGGGCTTGCCCTCCTGTTCTGTCCCAACCCCCCCCCCCCCCCCCCCCCCAAAAAAAACATGAATAGCATATTTTTTGTCACCAAAAACAGTATATCTTTATTCTCTGATACCACTTGATTTCTTACATTCCTTTAAGAAGCTCCATCGCATATCTATGTTCTGTGCAATTTCAGATTCGAATCTCAACAATCCAGTAACAAAGTTATTATGACAGCCTCACAATTAGTCAAATTGACAGTTTCATCGGTTGTTTTTCTTTTCCCAGAGCCTACCATTCACTACAACAAATGTGACTTTCTATGACATTTTCTTGATGACAACATATCGTTATGTCATAAAGTTTGTTAGGTTTATGACATTTTTGAGGAAATAGGGTGTTTCATGACAAAACCCTAGATATGTCATTAAATTTGACCGCAAAATTGTCATAAATCAAGACTCCATTATATCATGACAAACAAAGTTGTCATAATTGGCAAAAATAAATGTCACAACAGTTATGACAAACAGGAATTGTCATTACCAAATTTTCTTTATTTTACACCAAAATTTATGACATATATGAATTGTCATTGAGTGGCACACCTGTCAAATACCTGCAACGCGGGACCCACATATATTTTTTATTCAAAAAATAAAAGCAAAATGTAATTGATAAAATGGGAGTTTTTGGTAAATAATTTTTTAGATCATGCACACGTGGCCCACATGTGGATTGGTCCCACAACATAGCAAGTGGGACGCACATGCATGTTTTAAAAAAATAATATTGCGAATTGACCAAGTGGGACGCACATGTCAAATACTATCACGCGGGACCCCAATATAATTTTATTCAAAAAAAGCAAAATGTAATTGATAAAATGTGGGTTTTTTAAATAATTGTTTTAGATCATGCACTAGAGATTAAGCACGAGAGGACTATAAAGGCAGCAACCCTTAAAAGCAAATATAATTTATGATATACGGGAATTGTTATTAAATACTTTTTTATATCATACAAGTCAAGTGAGATGCACATGTTAGATTTTAAACACAATATAAAAAAATTTATGCTCGAGATTCACAATAATTTTTTACACCATGGCCCACATGTCATCATTGGTCTCACACAACATTTAGAGTTGGGACCCACATTTAGTTTTTTAAAATATATAAGAAAATGTAATTTGTGCTTTTTAAAAAAATGAAGTTTGTGCTAAACTATAATTTATGCTATAGTTTAAACCAAGACTAAGCCGTGGGTGTTGGCCCAAGAGAAGATGATTAGCCCGCAATGGTGGTGGAGTGTCAAAGGAAGCCCAGACAACTTCTGACCCACTGGGTGTAGCCCAACATCAGTTTCTGTTTGGGCCGTCGACCGAACCACGAGAGGCGTCCGCTACGAGCAATGCATGGGCCGGGCGGAATGATTCAGTTAGCCCTTGGCAATTCCGCACTTGAGTCCATTCGTCCCACTCGAGTTACGGTATGTGCTCAAAAAAAAAAAAAAAAGAAAAAAACTCGAGTCACGGTAGTCAAGTCAGAGACCCCAGAGCATTCCAATAAAAAACTCAAAAGTCAAAGATCCAGAGGCTCGATTTGTGAGAGGATGGCGAAAAAGATGCCCATGGTTTGACCGATGGTGCACTGAGCTCAGAAGCAACATGCAATGCCTGCAGCCGCCACAGTGCTAGTACGATCGGACGCGGTCATCAGGCGACACCGGTCAAAAAAAAAAATTCATGTAACCTTGCGACATACTGGTTCGAACCTGAGACTTGTTGAAAAGAAGTTATGGGCCTTAACACCAAGCTAACATCACTTTACAGATATCTGAAAGCATCAACCTATTTTAAAAAACCTGAAGCAGCCATGGCCGTTGGGCCTTGGCCCAAGCGGAGGATTAGCAGGCCATTATCGCGCCGTGCCCCCGGCCCAACTCCACTCCCCTTTCTTTCTTCTTTTCCTCCTTGCGCCAGCCCCCCGGCCCAACTCCACTCCTCTCCGGCGCAGCAGCAGCTCAGCCCGCTCTCCTCTCACCGTGCCACCGACATGTAGGCCCCACCTGTTCTTCTCCAGTTCTTGGCCCCCAACTCTTTTTCTCAATTTGATTCATTGCTGAATTTTGAAAGTTGTATATATTTCGCATACGAAGTCCAAATAACCTCTTTTTTTTCCTCCGCGTTGATAAAAATATTATCTACCCATTTGTAGAATATATAGAACTTTTTATATAATATAGCTGTGCCGTATCCCTAAATAACTGCTGGCCATTTTTTATCAAAATTTTGTTATTTTTGTAAATCTCGAAAGAAAATGTTTCCGGTCATGAATTTTTGTGGAGATGGAGAACTAAAGCACTTCTACACAAGAGAATTATGTTACAATTTTTTCGAAGCTTTTGTTGAGGACATTGTTCACTTATGGTTGAAGTTGGGTGATAGTTTCATAAGATGTGTCTAGAGTTGTCCACTTCCAACACACTTTGGTGGATTTTTTTCAAAAAAATTAACCAAAAAGCTCATGGGCTTGGGTTGACATGGAACAGCCACAAACCAAAAATCAGTTCAAAATTCATTATATTTCGCGAGATAAAATTCGACAAAATAATTGAAAAATGCACTCATTTTTTTTATGTCTCACGAAATTTGTTGCAACTTCACGTGAAATCTGGTAAGAATGTGTATCTGATCAATCCAAATGACCACTAATTTTGGTGGAATTTTTAAAACTTATTTTTGTATGTATTATTTTCAAAATACTAATTTTTGGTCAGCCTACACAGCTCTGAAGGTTACTCGTGCTCAATGACTGGTGGTCCCTTTGTCTTTCTTGTCCCCACGTATCAGTCACATCAGGTAGGCTGGAGCATGTGAGGATAGAGTGGAAGGCCCAACCTCAGCGCATAACCCTAAGGTGCTGTTTGGATATATGGAATAAGACTTGGGTTAGGGAAATGAGAGTTGGGATAAATTTAATCCAATGTTTGGATTTTAGGTTAGGGAAATGAAGGGGTTAGGGAAAGGGAAATGAAGTCCTTATTTCCCAAAGTTTGTAACCCAATGAGAGGGTAGGGTTTGGGTGGGTTAGAGGGGAAGGCAGTGCAAAATTACGATTTTGCCCTCAATATCCATAAATATATGGTAATCCTCACTTTCAGCTAGGGGTATTTTTATCCAAACAAAATTATATCCCATTCCCTAACCCATGGCTGCCACATAGGAAATGGTTTAGATTTCATATTCCTAACCCCAACCCACCCTCTCATTTCCATTTCTATTTCCCTGTCCCTAACCCAAGTGCATCTAAACAGCACCTAACTTGTTTCAGCCTCTTCTCCACCAGAGCCGCCGCCCCCATCTCCAACCCTCCCCTCCTCCCCACCGAGTCGCCGCCCTCCCCCCCCCTTCCCTCCCCACCGCTCCCCTACCTTGCCCTCGCTAGAGCAGCCGCGCCTCCTCCTCGTCGACCCGAGCCGCGCCCCCACCTTGCCGGAGCAGCCTCCGGAGGCAGAGCTCGGCGCGATGTTCTCTCTCTCACTGGCTTCTCTCAGATCTGGCGCACAGCTCCCTCCCCTTCTCTGTTGAGCCGCCTCTGTCGTGGCGGTGTGGATCGATGTTGGAAGACGTGGATCGAGGCGGGACGACGTCCTCCGCTTCCCTGGCGAGCTGCTAGCGTCATCAGTGTGCTTCTCCGTAGCAGCAAGCTATGGTGGTCGTCAACACCTTCAGCGCGGCGCAGCTGGACGCGCCGCCACACCACCTCTCCAGCAGCTACTCGGTCCGCCTCTCCAACAGGCTCAGGCCCAGTCCTCCACTCTATCTGGAGGAGAAGCCACCACCGCCATCAAGCACGGGCATCTCGTCTTCAGTGCTCAGAGATCCGGTCATCTTCTTGCTGGTTCGCGCTCCATCCGCGTGCCCCGCCATCACCAGCTGCCGCTCCTCCGCTCCACCAGCTGTGCGCCGTCCTACACTTGCAGATCCAGATCGAGGTCCGCGCCGTCGACCAGATCCAGCTCAACGCCAAGACATTGCCATTGACCCGTCGTACGTCTCGATGTCCATGTGATGTGACCCTGCTGCCTTCCGCCTGAATCCCAGCTCCAAGCGTTGCCTCATCTAGATTCCAGGTACAGCTGCCTGCTTCTCTGCTTTACTGCCACTCCGTATCAGTTAATTTACAGCAAGATTATTGAGCCTTTGTTTTGGTCATAAGTGACTTCGTCCTGCATTCTGTTGTTCAGCGAATTATTACAATATACTGCAACCTGTCTATGGATTGCCGATTGATTGATTGCATATTACAAGACCAGAGTGATGCTTGCTTGTGCATTTGTGTGTCTGCACAACTATTCTGCATTATCCTTTGTTCCTCTAGATCTTATCCTGAAGATGACAAATGAGTTTTACATTCTGAGTTGTGTACTATTCTGTTATTGAGCCCAGTTTGCTTTGTCTACAGCCTACAATTTAACATGAGCTCAGTTTGCTTTGTCTACAGCCTACAATTTAACAAGTGCATATTACTTACTCTGTGTGCTTAAAGATGTCAATGTCTGGCTGGGGAAAACATCATTTCTCTTTTTATAAATTTTAGGCTGGTTCACCAACCTATCATGATTATGTAGTAGAATTTATGGTCTTATACAACTAGTACTAGAGGCTCTCAGTGGATCCATAGCTTTTTTGTCCCCATTTTCTAAACATGATGATGTACAGCAGAGCAAGCGGTCTGTTAGGAGGGACTACCTTCAGGTTCTTAGTGCGTGGCATTTTTTTCCATCTACACCTAGTCTGTGTATATGATAGGATAACTCGCATCTACACCTACCTGGTCTAGAATGATATTTTCTAAGTCTGTATCGGACATACACCATCTGCAAGCCTCAATTTGGTACAACTTTAGGGTATCGAATTATAAGTTCTAGCTCTTGTCTCATGGTGTTAGGCAACTGAGGTATATCTTTGCTTTTCATAAACAGGTGGTGATGCAGCTACTCTTGGGTTAGCCAACTAACGATGAGCTCTAAGTCCTGGATGCATTGAAGATTTGTAATAGCATACCAGGAGAAGAGTTGAGATATCATTAATTGTAAGTATACCTTATGGTCGTTATCTATGCAGGCCAATGGTACAGATTTGGATGATAGAACTAGGACTGAAACAGCATTCAGTTTTTACTCAGATTTTGGCTGTCATCTTCTGTGTTTGATTGTCTTTTGAGTTGTGACCATGGAAATATATGCCATTCCAAGATAAACTTATTTTTTATTTGTCCTTTCGATGGATTGGATAAACACTGAGCTGATTGGATAAACACTTATTTTTTATTTGTCCTTTCGATGGATTGTCCTTCTGAGTTTTTGTACAGAATCAAATTTTGTGGCTGCATGCATCAGTAAACTGAAATTCCTGCATGGTACACAAATAAAAAAGCTCCATGAAACACTTGTCGTATCTGCTTGCTACTTGACATGTAAAATAAGAAGTTTCTCTTTTTTATCACTTGATTCCAGGTGCAGCTGACATCCAAGGATTCAAAGCATGTGCAGATATCTGTTTACCACTTGAGGCAAGTTTTGGTCATATATGACTTTGTTCTGTTCTACTTGATATCTGTACCTTTGTAGTGTTGCTATTTCTTTGTCCAACCAATCACTTGAGGCAAGAAGTATATGTAGTGCTGTGGTTTGGTAGGCAGACTTAAGAAATGAAATTTCAAGTTCCCGGTTTACGGTTTTGTTGCCTGTTGTACTTCAGTTGACCCATTAGAAATGTTCTACTTTCAGATTACTTATCATTTATTCCATTGGAACAAAGGAACTCCATTTGCTGCTGATGACCAAGGTATGTACAACATCTTGCTAGCTAAACATCTATGGTTGACGCAAGCAGCATTTAGTTTTCAGCAATAGTAAAGATACACAACACTAAGGCATGTTACATTGTTTTCTTGCAGATGATACTCGATGTCACATGCAAAGATGGTATCCTGTTTGGAGTCGGCGGAGGGCCCTCATTAAAAGGTGGTATCCTGTTTGGAGCCATTAGGATTAGAGACTTAGAAATTATTTGTCCTGTCAAACATGTTTGTATTTTTTCTGTATGGGATTTGGTCAGTGACATCTGTATACAAATAGATGTTGATACTTGTTTGGTCGCAAAATGTGAATATTTTGATTTTTACAATGTTTGGTAAGTGGGCTTGACCCATGAAAGCAGTTCTGTGAAAAGCCCGTCAGAATAGCGGGCCAAAATGTAAAAGCCTGCAAAATTGGTGGGTCGAATGTTAAAATCCGGCGAAACTAGTGGGCTAAAAGCTAAATAGCCTGTTAATTAAGTGGGCTGAAGGGAAAAAAGGTTTGTGGATTAATTGGGTCGAAAGTAAAAAGGCCGCGAATTTGGTGGGCCGAAAGTTAAAAGGCCTGCGAAATTAATGGGCTGAAAATAAAAAAGCTTCCAAAATTAATGGGCCGAAAGTAAAAAGGTTCGCGAAGTTAATGGGTCGAAAGTAAAAAGGCCCGCGAAGTTAATGGGCCAAAAACCAGCCAGGTCCAGTCCAATAGGTAATGACAAAAATCGCAATTGTCATGCAACTCTATGACATATTTATGAGTGTCATAAACTGATTGTGATATTTTTTGAATTGTCATAAACAGTTATGACATTTCTTGCAAAAAGTCATAAAATTATGACAAAAACAGCGAAAATGTCACAGAAGGTATTTAGCTACATACCTTCTATGACTAAGTGATTTTTGTTACTGTGAAGTCATGGAAGGTCTGTTATGATAAATTTCAGACCTTCTGTGACTAAAGTAAAATGTCATGGAAAGCTAAAATTGTTGTAGTGATTAGTTTGCTTCCCTGATGACACAGCACCTGTTTTTTATTGACAGATAGTTGTAACTAAACAAGTTTTTTTAGTCGTGAAGGTGGAATGATTAGGTAGTTTTTCTTTTTCATTTTGCTTGGGAAGTTTCGTGGTGCCTTCCTTTAATCGTTGCCAATAATTTGAGTTGGTGTCATGTCTTCATGCTTATGTTTCAGCACGAATAGCTGACGTTGCATCTGGGGCTAATCTTCGTGATGTTTAGCACGAATAGTTCGACTGGTGAACATTTTAATCTTAAAAATGTGCGTATACACATGAACTAATGTCAGTAATTCGTACAACACTGAATGGTTTTCTAACTTTCTAAGTGGTTCACAAGGAGGAGAAACGCCCATTTCATGTCTGACTCTGTCTTTGTTAATGAACTTTTTTTTCATCCCTTTGCCTGCTCTCTTCATCAGCTGTTGTGTGGCTGTCTCCCTAATATAATAAGGAATAAATAGCTGTCATTAGGAGATAAGGCATGCGATCTGCCGATGGCACCAGTTGACCCAGCCATCTAACAAAAGCTGCAGCACCAACCTGAGGCCTGCACTTCTTCCACATTGTCAAACCCAGTGCTCACCGATTTCAATCATTATCAATGCGTCGGAGCGCTTGGAGATGGAGTAGGCTGAAGCAACTTGTCTGAGTCAGACTCTAGGTACTCTTACGATCCGGCCACGTTAACCACTCTCCTCTGGTTTGTTCTTCCGTAATCAAATCGAGATTGTTCTGTGTTCACAGCATGCAGGGCACCACACATACGCAAATATTTTGCCTGGTACTAGCACAAGTTTCAGACTGCCGTTGCTGCTTCTCTAACCTCTTGGAGAGGTAATTGGCGTAACCATCATCCATTCCATAGATCTGTTCCCCCCATTCCCTACATATTCTCAGATTTATAGTTCAATGACTGTTATGGTGACAAGCTCATTCTGTTTGAGATCTTTTGTCATTTGTTAGTTGGCTCCTTTGCTCTAGTTTGACCATTTTGGTAATCTTCAGAGGACATACTGGAGCTGTTTTTGGTCTCTCCTACAGAAGGAGGAGCTTCGCCACGTGACGAAGATGGCGTGCAGCTTGCTTGAGACTGCAGCCATGGAGATCTTCGCAAATAATGGTTGGCGATTTACCAACAGGCTCACGTTTTAGTTATATCTTTGTGGCGTGAAACAATGGATGCAAACTTTATTTTCTTGATACCTTGGTCTGGTCATTTGTCTGAGTTTGTAATAATGGACAGCTACATGTATCATTCGATACAGAGGCTGGAATATTGAGTATATATTCCCTTTTCTAAAAAATTTTTATTATACGCAGTATACTGATTTATTCGTTTAGCAATTTCATCCGCAGGAGCTCAGCACAAGAATCTTTGAGATGAGTGGAATGGAGGCATCTGTAGCATCTGGACTGTTGAAGGTTGCAGGCGACAAGCTAGTTAAAATGATTGCCAGTGAGTTTGCTGCAATAAGCGGTGTGAAGAAAGATCTCTCCGAGCTCCAGGGTATACATTGCGAGATTACAAGCTGTCTTTCCACAGTTCGTGATCTATCAATGGAAAATGACCAAAGATTCTGCTGGTGACAAATTGAAATATGTTTCTTATGATATTGATGATCTGCTCTATGAAGTTTACTTCGAAGCTGAGAAACACAAGATAGACAGCTGCCATGACAAGCATGCTATAGCTGACTGCTTCTTTGCTAAGACAAAGTCGTTTCTGTTCCGATTCAAGGTGGCTCAGAGAATCAAGGAAATCAAGGTGACGCTGCAATTGCGAAGCAGAGAAGTGACATGAATGCCATTGGGCGTAATGTACCACTGAATCAGCCATCCAGAGCAGAAACAGAAACAGAGGGACTGGAAAGCTTTCCTTGCTGACTAATGTTGAGGAGTCACAAATACAGACTAGGGATCAGGAGAAGAGTACCATCATTAGTAAGCTATTGGAACCTAGTGAAGGGGAGGATGGCTGGATAGTTTCTGTTGTTGGGCTAGGTGGATCTGGCAAAACTACCTTGGCCAAACATATCTGCCACGACAGCAGGATAAAACAGAAGTTTAAAGATAAAGTATACTGGGTTCATGTGTCTCAAGAGTTTGATGTGACAAAGCTTATCGGAAAGCTATTTGAAGCGATCACAAAGAAGAAGTCGGACCTTCATGCATGCCACACAGCATATGGTAGATGAAATTTCAGAGAATTTAACTAGTGAGAAGTTCCTTCTTGTCTTGGATGATGCTTGGCATGAGGACAAGGAAGATAGGAACGAATTCATGGTGAATCTAAGGAGCCGCGCACCTGGAAGCAAACTAATGATAACAACTCGTGATCACAAGGTTGCAGAAAGCTGTGAAATCTTGGCATAAATTTGACTTGATGTCCTTATCAGAGGCCGAGAGCTGGAGGTTGTTCCTAAAGATTTCTGGGTGGAATGAGGAAGATTTGAGTTCCAATTTAGCACATTCTGGAAAAGAGATTGTCAACAAATGTGGTGGGGTTCCTCTGGCAATCAAAACTCTTGGAGGTATCCTCAGCGAGAAGAGGGAAATAAATACTTTGAGAGCCATCAGCCAGAGTGATTTATGAGTGAGGAGACGACTGAAGATAGAGTATTTGCATCCTTGAAACTGAGCTACATTCACTTGAAAGATCATCTGAAGCAGTGCTTTCTATTTTGCACTATATTCCCAAAGTCTACGCAATAAACAAAAATTACCTGATTGAACAATGGATAGTCCATGGACTCATAAAGATCCAAGAGTGGCCGGAGGTTATTGAAAGTGAATACTTCGAGATGCTTGTGAAAGTTGGGTTTTTTCAAGAGCCATTTGAAAGTTGGAATGGTAGTGGAGTTGAATACAAGATGCATGATTTGATTCATGATCTTACTCGATATATTTTACAGAGTGAAGTGGTGACATATCTACCGAAGAGCGTGACTAAACAATGGAGATATTTATCTTTGACATCATGCTGTGAGAATGTTGAGAGGGTCTACTTTGGTAAAGTACGTGCTTGATATGTCTCCCAAGGTAACCCATCATTAGAGAAACTAGTTAAGAAGAGTCGCTATATTTGCACAGTCGTTCTGGACTCTGCAAATAGTAATCCATTTCCACTATTTATATTGAAGTTGGATTATCTCGGATATCTAGAAATCCATAATGTTAGTTGCACAAAACTTCCGGAAGCTATCTCAGACTGTTGGAACTTGCAGTCACTTCATTTTATTAGGTGCACTGGTTTTACACATTACCCAAGTCTATTGGCAAGCTTAAGAAGCTAAAAACTCTAGAGTTGATAGAGACTTGTATTGAGAGTTTGCCTCTCTCCATTGGTGACTGTCCGGATCTTCAAGTGTTGAAAATAATTGACTGTGCAATGCTAAGAGAGATAACCCAACACCATTGGCAAAAATGTAAATCTAAGGGAACTTCAGATTGTCAAGTGTACAAGCTTGGATGAACTGCCGTCAGAATTCATTGGAGAGTTTAGTAACATAGAAACAATTAACTTAGCTGGTTGTATATGTCTCGGACGCCTGCCAGTCACGTTCTCTTCTCGCACTTTACGTACCTTGGACCTATCTGAAACCAGAGTCACCGAACTACCTGAATGGATCACGCAAATTTGTACACTAGAATGCATAAACCTTGAAGAATGCCATAATCTAGTGGAGTTGCCTAGAGGTATTGGGAATTTAAAAAGGCTGGAAGTTCTTAACTTAGATTGTTGCTGGAACCTGAACTGGATGCCGTCTGGGTTTGCAAAGCTGACTCGTTTGAAAAGGCTGGACTTCTATGTTGTTGGGTGTTGTAGAGATGACGCAAGAATCTCAGATCTCGAAAATCTTGATATGTTATGTGGCGATTTGGAAATTAGAAACCTTCCACATTTGATGGATTCAAATGCTGCAGAGAAGGCTTGCTTGAAGCGAAAGAAAAATATACGAAGTTTAACTTTGAGTTGGTCTGAAAGTGTAACGGATGAAGAAGAGTTTATTTCTGACCTTGGTGTCCTCGATGCCCTTGAACCACCTTCAGAAATTGAGATGTTACGCATTTATGGTTATCGAGGAACTCATTGGCCATGTTGGATGAGTAAGCACTGTGATATATCTATTATCTTAGTATTTGAAGGTCCAAAGGAGTCACCACGTTTGCTCTCGAGGCCACAAAATTACCACGTTAATCGGAGAAAAAGAAAAAATATAGACTGTTGATTTTAATGATGATCTAACGGTCTAGATTAACAGTAGAGTCCATTCCAATTAGAAGTTGTAAACAGACAAATTTCGGAATAAAAAATAGAAGGACGAAATTGTGCATGTTTGATTTGATAAAGAAAAGAGAACACATATGGATCGGTCAGGCAACTCTAAGTCCCAGATAGAAACGTTTCACAAGATGGTCACGTTAATCGGTGGGGGGAAAAATCTTGATTGAACTGATAGAGTCCCAATTGAAATTGCCACACGAGATGTTATCTCATATATAAAGAAGTAGTATGCCTCGCGATTCCCAAAAACAATCTACAGGGCCGACACAAATTCATGTGCATCCGACAATTTCATGGCTGCTTATCTGGCTACTCAATCATGACAACGTCTAGGACGGCACCGTACAAAGGAAGAGGCACACGTATGTCGAATTAGAATGCATGTCGACAACGAGAAAGCACGATTCAAAGAGCGTCAGATCATGGATTGTGTTCACGGGACCGGCCAAACTTACTTGGTGAGTCATCGCAGCCTGGTCTGCGCGAGTCTCCGCACACAGTCTCTAAAGGAGATAATATTAAAATATGACTAAGTACATACCTTTTACATAAAGACTCTCAAAGACAACTCAAACATAAAAAAAAAAGTGCAAGTGTTCTACTCTTTCTTCGATTGTTGCCATCGAAGAGGAGGAACCAAATTGAAGCAATTGCTCTCCAATCGCATATGAGAAATGCAAAAAATTGTTAAAGACGCAAGATCCACCGCTTCAAAACTCAATATCAAGACAGATCGAGATCTAATTATGTTAACGAGAACCGACCATATTTTCACCAAGGTTTTAAATCTCACACTATAGCTGACGATGAAGAAGTAGCCCACTATACTTTTTTGAGGCAATGTACCGCTATTTGTGTTCATGTAATTTAATCGGTATCTGTCGCTATAGCCCGATTAAGCTTCGCTATTAGCTGTTTTAGAGACATGCCGCTACCCGATAGGAAGAGAGGAATATCTCATCTCACTAGCCCTTCACCGTTACTGGATCGAGCCACAACAAAACGGGAAAGATGCCGGAGAACCTTATTCCGCGGCGGCAACGTCGTCTCCACCTCGCCGTTACCGTCAGGAAACATAATTCTCCATGTCGCATTGCCGAGAATGATGCCTTCGTTGTCGCCGTCATCATCACCTTCATCAGAACCGCTATGGTTGGAACATGTATAGATACACACCGTCGAGAAATTCATACACACTGCACAAAGGAAGCACAAGTCTCGGGCCTCTTGGCAGCGAGAGGATAGGCTGATGGAGATCTATCAGAAACCTCAGAAGCAGTAAGTACCACACATGCTCGATATCTTGGCTTGACCATGGAAGAGCATGCACACAGAGTTTCGTGAAGGGTATGAGCTTTACTTAAGTTTGCATGACTGATATAAGGTCAGCAGTCGAGGCAAATTTTGAAGGAAGCAAGTGATAGCATTGATAAGCTTGCCTAAGCAATGAGTTACAAGCTTTCGATGCACAGGCGAAGCTAATATGGAAAGAGCCTGGGTAATAATAAGCAAAGACAGGACAGGAAGATATATTTGTTATCGGTTTTTGCTTAACTAGATTGAGGAGGATGCAACGAAAACAATCGACAAAACTAGAGTGATGGAAGGAAAAGCATGAAAGGAGAGTAGATATTTTAGAAATATGTGATAAGATAGTACAGATTTGGACAAAGATGAACGATGTGAGAAATAAATATTGCTCTATAATTTTGACCAAAAATTGATGGACATATATTAAGCTATTCAAAGATCGCCCGCGCATTTGAGCTTGACAGCAATTGAAATATCATCGGTTCCTAGCGAATGAAGAAACTAGACATATATAGCAGGCATATAATTAGTACAATAATTGGATATATATCCGTGATGAATGAATTATATCGTAGATCCAGGTGGGAGTGAAGGAAAGAAAAAAAGATGGCAAGCCAATTATGCACACCTCAGATCAACATGAACGACATACATATTTTCTGCACCCCAAAAAAAATCGGCCATCTTGCTTTTTATATCCATTTTAATTTAAAGTTTTACCTGCTTCATACCTTTGAAACATAGAGCTTTTGTTATCTATATATAAGATTACAGTCCCTTTTTAAATCAAATTTGTGTTGGTTCATCTGAGAGCTAATTGGTTGAGTTTCCATGACTCGAAGTTTCTAACGAGAACAATTTCAACTATACCATGATAGCAAACACACGTTTATCATTACAATTATCTAAAAAATTTACTATGACAATATTTATGGCCTTAGGACTTCTCCAAGTTTGCAAGTGTTCTACACATGTTGATCCTAAAGTTAGTATTTCACATTATTTCCTTATTTGGGTGGTATTTGTGTTTCCTCTGTGAAAGGTGTTTTTTTTTTTCCTTTTTTTTTAATATCCAACTGGCTCATTCTCTTTGAAAGTAGCTTTTTCATTTTGACACTTCATCCTGTAAATTAATATCCATGTTCTATTTTATGCCTATGGGGTTGTTATTTGCAGTTTAATTTGTTGTGTTTCTCAACTTATATCATTGTGACACATGAGAAAAAAAAAATATTTTTCACATGTAGCCCCTGCAACAACCATATTGACCATTGAACTTATTATGGCTCATGTTCAACAATCAATCATTGTATTAAAGAGACTCTAGCCGCGCAATATGCGCGGGCCATATTGCTAGTTCTTCTTATTTGGAGGGCATAGTGTTAAAGCGAACAGTCAACCTCAATTCCTCTTCCTGGTTTCATCTGACAGTGGGCAAAATGCCCAGCCTGAAATATATAAGTGGAATGCTGGTGTTGCCTTCACTGAAGTCCCTCTACATGGAGGAAATGCCTTACTTGGAGGAACTTTGGACTACAACAAGTGGTTTGGAAATTAGAGAGGAAGAAGAAATGGGTGAGCAGTATTGTTTTCCTGTCCTGTCAGAACTAATAATAGCAGAGTGCCCGAAATTGATTTTGGTGCCGTGCTTCCCACCATCTCTGGAGTCGCTGTTGCTGCACGATGCACGAGCAGCTTCTATCACCAGGTAGCTCATTCTTCTGTCCGCTTCCTCCATGCGTCGACGAACCCTCATCTTCCAGCAGAGTCCTTCCGGCGGTTCCTCACCTCAAGAAACTGCACCTGGACGGAATGACGGGGTCAGCATCGGATTGGGAATTCCTGCAGTACCTCGTTGGACTCGAGTCCTTGTCCATTTTGTGCTGCAATGACCTGACACAATTACCTGAGAGCATGCGGGGTCTCACCTCCCTCCAAATCCTGTCCATCTTGGAATGTTCTACCCTTGCTACGCTGCCCGAGTGGCTAGGCGAACTGCGCTCCATACAAGATCTGGACATCTCCTCCTGCCCAGTGGTAACCAGTCTCCCCCAGTCGATTGAGAACCTTACATCCGTCACGAGTCTGAGAATTTGTGGTTTGGGCAATCTGAAGCAGCTTCCTGAGACGATTCAACAACTGACGTCCCTTCAGCACCTCGAGTTGAGACATGCAGTGCGCCGACCGTGCTACCGGAGAGCATCGGACAACTCTCTGCGCTTCAGTGGCTTTGGATCGAGGATTGCCCTGCCCTTCAGTCCCTGCCCAGCTCCAGCTCCATACAACACCTTACTTCTCTCAATCAATTGACCATTGAAAGCTGCCCTGCTTTTGGCTAGGCGTTGCGAGAAAGAAGTGGGGGACGACTGGCACCTTGTCTCCCCACATTCCTTGGGTGTGCATACGTTGACAGCGCCTTATCTTCATAGAACACCATCACTGCAGCATCTAATCCATGGTATGCCCCACCTGTTACTGTCATTGGTTCATCCCGCTTTGCAAATGTTCAAGGTCCACGCTTCCGTTTCCCTCCCCCCCCCCCCCCCCCCCCCCCCCCCCCCCCCCCCCCCCCCCCCCTTTCTATTCACTAGTGGATTCCTAGTGGAAGGAGATAATAACTGCCGTACAATTTCTCTTTGAAAACAGCTGTCATCCTTATCTTTTTTTTGGGGGTTTTCTGGAGGCTTTTACCTGTTTTCCCCCCTCACTAATGACTGGCACTAGATGACTAGAACAAACTGCCACATCTGCTCGGCATTTGAACTCCTACCTTTATTCTCGCAGAGTGTTTCTTGTTCAAAGAGATCTGCCAAGCAGCTGAGCACTCTGATTTATGTCAGTGACAACCTCAAAGAGCTCATATGTTGTCTCATGCTTTTACAGGTTTCAGTTTCAACAGAAGCGCTAAGATGAACCGGGCTGTCCTTGGAGAAGCACAGCATCTCGATTATCAGAACTCTTTGGGCTTTGTCTTTGATTTGTAAAAGTGATTACTGTTTTCCTCCTATATTTATACAGACTACATTGCTTCGTGTTTGAGGAATGAAATGTTTATGTAATGCTTTATGTCAAGTCCTTATATCTGTCCCTATTATAGGACTGAGATTTTTCAACATGTGTACTAGAATATAGACGAGACCTGCAGCTAAATTCAGTTCTTGTATGCTCCAGAGTAATAAAATTACTATTGCAAACTACTCCAGCATGAATGTATCAAATAATTATTTTACAACTTATATTAATTTAATTTAGAAAATAACTTCTTTTTGCTTAGAAAATGATAACACCCTAATTACTAGAGATAAATTTTTAAACAATTGCAAAATTTGAAGATTAGTGTGTTACACTCTTTCTCTGCATAAAACAGCCAAGTCAGGTCATCCAGTTTTTTCCTTATTGCTATGTTATCACAGCAAAGGAAACATGGATCCTAGAAGGGACTTATTTTTCACATCACACAGGTGTGTACACCGGTTTTATGCCCCTGAAATTCACAATAGCATACAGGACTGCACTGAGTAGAGTCCTGATGATTCATATTGCCATATAATGGCATCCTCTTCCTCAGCAAACTGTATGCTACTGCAGATTTTTGTAGCTCAACCCACAAGTTCATAACTCTCATGTCAACTGACCTTCTAAAGGTCAGTCTCAGGTTTTCACCATTCCATGCATCTGCAAGGCTAATACCTTGTCCATTACATATAATGAAAAGCTCCCAGTATTGTACAGCCAATGAGCTGGTTCCAAACCATTGGTCTCTATTTTTCTGGTTGTGACCCATCATTTGACAAATCACTTAAGAAGAGCCTCTGTGTCCACAGTGTTATTCTGATGTATAATACATATGCATTTCCTTCGTTCATTCTGAAGTTTGAATATATTGGGTATCTTGAAATACATGATCTTAGTTGCACAGAACTTCCAGATGCTATCTCAGATTGTTGGAACTTGAGATCACTTCATTTGATCTATTGCAGAGGTTTTGTGAAACTACCCGAGTCAATTGGCAAACTTAAGAAGCTGAGAACTCTACAGCTAGTGGTTACTGACATTGGCTCTTTGCCTCAATCTATTGGTGATTGTCAAGATCTTCGATGCTTGCAGCTAGATTGTTGTTTGAAGCTCAGAGATATACCAATATCCATAGGTAAAATTGAAAATCTGAGGGTGCTCCATATTGTCTTTTGTGACAAATTACAGAAACTGCCTGCAGGGTTAATTGGGGAGTTTAGCAAAATACAGGAACTTAGCCTAGCTGTTTGCTGCAGTCTTCAAGACCTGCCAAGTACATTGGTTTCTGGTACGCTACGTTCGCTGAACCTATCTCAAACAAAAATAACCACTCTACCTCCATGGATCACTTCGATTCATACTCTTGAATGTTTGGATCTTGAATGTTGCTCAGAGCTTTTGGAGCTGCCGAGAGGCATAGTGAACTAAAAAAGGCTGGAAGTATTAACATATATGGTTAACTCGTTTAGCAAGGCTGGGATGGTTTGCAGTTGGGTGCGGTGAAGATGATGCTAGGATATCGGAGCTTGAAAGTATGAATATGATAAGTGGTGACATGGGAATTACGAAACTTCAACATGTGAAGGATCCAACTGATGCGGAGAAGGCTTGCTTGAAGCTGAAGAATAACATACAGAGTTTAGAGTTAAGCTGGTTTACAAGTGGAATGGAAGAAGAGTTAGTATCTAATATTGAACAGGACCTTGTTGTACTGAATGCTCTTGAACCACCATCAAAAGTCAAGAAATTGGCAATTGAAGGTTATCGAGGTCCCTGTTTACCACATTGGATGGGGGATGAAAGTGACTCCTCTTATTTGGAAGGCATAATGTTAAGACAAAGCAGTCTGTGTAAGTTCCATTGCCTAGCTGACCTGATGTTAACAGATTTTCCAAACTTGAAGCATCTACGAGGACTTATGGAGTTGACTTCATTGATGACCTTGCATCTGGATGGAATGCCAAAATTGGAGGAGCTGTGGACCATGTCCATTGAAATTGGGAAGGAAGAACTGGAAGCGCAATACTGTTTCCCTTTCCTCTCCACTCTAGAGATAAGGAACTGCCTTGAATGTTAAACCATACTTCCCACCATCTTTGGAATTTCTGGAATTGGAACAAAGCAACGAGCAGCTGCTTTCTCCGAGTAACTTCACCAATCCGCTTCCTCCGCCTGTTGACGAAGCCTCGTCCTCCGCCTGTAGTGTGCATTCAACAGTTCCTCACATCAAGAAACTGGAACTAAGAAGAATGACGGGATCAGCATCTGACTGGGAATTCCTGCAGCACCTCACTGGACTTGAAACATTGAACATTTTCGACTGTGACGACCTGATGGAGTTACCTGAGTGCATTGGTAGCCTCACCTCCCTATGCAGCTTGTTGATTCACGAATGCTTCAACCTTAGCGAATTGCCCGAGTCACTTGGAGAACTTTGCTCTTTACAGGAACCTCGTAGTGTGGGATGCCCCAATGATGGCTTACCTCCCTCAATCGACAGAGCACCTTAAGTCCCTCGTGAGTCTGTATATTGTCGGCTGGGACAATTTGAGAGAATGCGATGCGCTGAACGAGCTGCCGGAGTGGATCGGACAATTCTCTGCACTTCAGAAACTTGAAATTGCCCAATGCTTGGCACTTCATCCCTGCCCCGCTCCATACGACAGCTACTGCCCTCAAACAGCTGCAAATTATTGGCTGCCCAGGTTTGACTTAGCATTACAAGGAAGGAGTGGGGAATGACTGGCACCTTGTCTCCCTATTTATGAAGTGAAGATAGAGGATTGAGGAGCAGTGCCTCGTCTCCCAGGAGGTCTGGATGCCCGAACACGGCTATGTCCAATTCATGACAGCTCTCCTTTTAATTGCTAACTCATCCTGTTTTATTTTCATAGCATCCCTGGTGGATGGAGATGATGGCATCACCTTATGTGTGTGTTTGTTACTTATTTATTTATTATTTGTTCCAAGAGTACATTTGTTCACTTATGACACTAAACAAACTAGTGCATCTGTTCTCATTAAACTAGACAAATTTGATAGTATTATTTGATCTACACGTGAACTTACATTGTTAAGGCGAGTCCCATACTCCCATATGTTTCAGAGAGTCCGGACAAGCTATTGAATATTCTCATGTTGTGCAGAGCGCCGTTTGGAGAGCACTAAGAAGGCCTGGGTTGTCGTTTGATCAGGCACTTTTGGTTATCGAGAAATCGAGAAATTAATGTATTTGGTTTGCAGGATTGACTCATCCTTATGTACTACTCTTTTAGCACTAAGAAGGCCTGGGTTGTCGTTTGATAAGCCACTAAGAAAGCCATGACGTACTTATTTTGTTAGAAAATGAAATTACACTTCCGCATCTGCAAAGAAGCCCGTGAAGTTTATGAATTAGACTTATATCTCATCAATTCATTTAGGATGCAGCACACATACTTGCAGTAAAGCATACTCCAATCACTAGCAGTGTATACTCTTAGGCATGGACTGGAAAGTAATCCTATTACCCATGCTGTTATGGTTCCGTATGCTTCAGAGTTCAGACAGAGGAGATGGTACAAGTTTTCCGTTAAAGAGCGACAATGGTCCCGTTTGATTGCAGTACAAGCAGAGTTTAAGCTTCTCGTTTTGAGTGGAATATCAAAATAAATAATGGGGAGGATATTCACATCTCTTACCTTGCGTTTCATGTTTGGTTAACTGGTGGTAAGTGTGAACTCGTTAGTCTTTCTAACACATTCATATTCTCTGATAGAGCATTGACGTGTTTAATTTGAATGCATGAAATGATAATCATTGTGAATCTGCTTCTTTTATTGACTATATAAGTGCAAACAATAAATTTCTCTTGTCGATCATCTTAACTTGAACTAGAAACCTAAAATGCCAGATTCCTGGCCCTACGCACTAAGCAGAGGCCATCATCAACTATTTAACTGATCTGTTCCTTCAATTGCATCCTTTTCTTTTGCTTTTTTTTTGTACATAACTTTTACTCCATTTCAGTAATAACTTAGAATTAGTAGGGACTTGCTCCTCCTCAAGTTCGATTTGTTTTTTTGTTTTTTTGCTTTCTGAACAAATGAAGCCTAAAATAAAAAACATGACATGGAGTACGTATCATGGAAAGAAAATTGTAGTATATATCCGAAGGATCATGAGCTTCAAAAATTGGCCCCAAAGTATGTGAAATGCGTTTGTAATGTGATATTAAGGCGTCGCACAGCCTCCCTCCTCCAGGCAGGCGATGTATTTGATGGCCATCGCTATGAATTAGCACTATCGGCCAGCCCAGAATGAAGGAAAAACAGCTCAGTTCACCAACATCTGCTCTTTTCTGACCTCTGTGCTTGCTTTGCTGTGGTTTCGATCTTTCTTCCCACCTCATCTCCATCACAATTGCAAGGCCTTATGCTCACAGCTGTAGAAGTGCATCAACCTGCACCATAGAAGGTGCTCCTTTTCTCTACGTTTCTCTATTGTTCAGGGAGTTTAATTTTGATAGCTTTGAAAGGCTTTGCTAATTGGCCCCTCCTTAGTTTGGTGCCTGGCTCCGCTACTGTCTTTTATCATTTGCTGAACGTAATCTCATATAAAAGTAAGGGAACTTGAAGAAAGTCAAGATTAAAATAGGCAAGTGCACAGACGCACAGACGCGTCACCATCCACAACCTCTGTTTTGTATTGACAATAACTAACAAATTGTACATTAGTAGTGGAGACTCTGAGCCAAATGTCACGGGACATGTACAAATCAGGAAGACTACAAGATACGCGTTTTATCCTGCGTTTTATCCACATTAATCTCCATGATATCTGAGCCTGCAATGATATACTACTGTAGATAAGCATCACATGTCCACTTATTGCAGAGCATGAATGTCAGAAGCCATAGAGAAAGAAGCAACAAACGGGGTAACACAGAAGTCCTTAATTTCCATATGGCCAAGATGACACTTAGTGTGTACAAATAACCGGTCCTTGCACGAACTTTTCATCAATTCAGGCATGCCATTTGATGTTTGCATGCATGAGCTCCTTTTGCTGTGGCAATGCTTATGTTTTTCATGAACTTATCACCAGAGAAGCCTTCTCTGTTTTCATTGTGATTGTTCTAATCTTGGCTAACTCCGTTTTTGCTTTTGTTTGCCCTGAAGAAGGCGTAGCACCCATTTCTCTTCCTACAACATACCAAACAAATTTTTTAAGAAAGCCAATTAGACAAATGATGATTGCAGTAGATCTTCTCAATATGTTCAGCTGGTAGTTCTTAGTGGGAAGATAATGATTAGGCTATATTTGCAGAATGAGACATAAGCAGTGCGCAATGAATGATTTCCACTTTTCCAGGTGACATGAAATGAGCCCTACGCTAGCTTTTCATGAAAGACAGGGTGAAAATAGGCCACATGAATAATCTTATATAAGCTAGATGAATGATTGGAACCAACGGCCACTTACTATAGATGCTACATAATGTAATCTAGCACAACAAGCTAAGGTGCCTGGTTGTCCTATTTCCAATAAGTATATTAGCACTAGTCAGATTTTCGTCTATTGATACTTGTAATTCAAAAGTAAGCCATCACCTTTTAGGATTTATTTATGCGTAAAATTCGTATTGAAAATATTAAAACAATTGACAGGATATGTAAAATCTTCTGAACCAAGAAATGATGAATTTTGGTGACTCTTTTTGGGAATTTCATCAGCCCCAGGAAGCAAAAGGGTCGTGTGAAGTCGTCGTCCCCTTTGTCCAGAAGACTACACGCAGGGCAGAAGAAATTGACTGCAAAGTTGGGTGATGATGCCACACGAATTGACTTGAATCCGTGACTCCGCCGCCGTGTTGACCAATTTTGTCCGATTCCATACTTGATGACTTCACACTAGCTAGCGTCCAGAGCGGGGCACGCTGAATAATTTTCACATCAGGCGTATTTCCATGGGAAATGGTTGTGTTTTGATTCAGTCTAATACTACCATCTCCATCGTTGGATTTTTTATCTTGTTCAGTATGTGTACCTCTGACTTAAGAGATTGGCAGTATCCAAAGTATGTTTTTCGTTTGTGCAAACAATAAAAAGTATGTTCTAGAAGCGATATTTGTCTCCCCCCCCCCCCCCCCCCCCCCCCCCCCCCCCCCCCTTTTTTTTCTGAAACACTTTATTCTTTTTTTTTTGCGAATGACTGAAACACTTTATTCTTTGGATAATAAATCAAAAGTGTCGCAACAACTACATGTCTTGTGCCATAAATCCCCAATTAAGACTGAAACAAAACCAACCTTTCGATTGACTTCCGGTTGCTTCTTTTAAAATATATTTTTACTCATTGCTTTATTTTCCGATAATCCTAAGGAAAAAACAAGTTTGAGATTCATAGAGAAATCAAACTGGAATCAAATAAGAACTACGAGCTTAATGTTGCACTGCAACTCAAAAATAGCAGTAACGAATCCAGACATACTGTGATTTTTTATTTTGTGAAAGAAAAATTAGGGGAAATCATGCTAGTACCACAAAATTGGGGCACTAATTAAGAGGCATGAACTTGTTGAACACTTTCAATTAAAAAAGAGGGAAATTAAGGAATTTACCTGCTTCTGCTCCGGACTGGGGCTTTTGGTGGGTTGCTCCCGCCATTCCTGACGAGGCCGGCGCTGCTGTTGCTGTTGCTGCTGCCGGTGCTGCTGGTCCGGGTGCTGCTCCCGGCGTCGCTGAACTCGCTCTTGCTCCACCACTCCTCCTCCTGCTGCCTGGGCTCTTCTTCCTTCTCCCTCTTCGCCGTCCCCTGCTTCTTCTTCTCCTTCTTCTTGGCGTCCCTGGAGGCGTCGGGCTTGGGCGAGACTTTCTTCTTGCCGCCGCGGCCGGCGAGGGAGAGCGGCATGAAGAACTTGATGAGCAGGCCCGTGTCCAGGCTCACGCTACGCTCCAGGCTATGGCTCCGCTGCCGCCGCATCGCCCTCTGCTGCTTCCTCCCCTGCTTCTTGCTCTGCTTCGCGCCCTGCTCTGCTTCGCTGCCGGTGGTCGCGGACTCGTGGCTTTGTACGGCGGCGCCGGCGTTGGAGGACGGCGGAGGTGGATGAAGAGGAGGAGTGGGCAGCGGCGCTGAGGATGATGACGGCGACGGTGGCGACGGCGGGCGGTGGTGGTGCTCGACGATGTCGCGGAGGGAGAGCTCGTAGGCGGACTCCGGGAGGCCGCGGACGAGGTCGAGCATCTCGCGGCGGTACCCGGCGATCGCCTGCGCCCGCGACGGCGAGCTCCCGGCGGAGGCGGGGTACTGCCGGTGCTCGTGATGCGACCACAGCTGCGGCGACGGCGTGCCGGAACCGCCGCTGGAAGCGTAATCCGGCGAGCCCTGCCGCGACGCCTGCAGCCACCGGATCTCCTCCTCGTCCGCCGGCCTCGGCGCCACATGGTTCACCGGCGGGCGCGGCGGCCGCGCGCGCTCCAGCGGCCGCCGCGCCGGCGAGCCGGGAAGCTGAACTCCGGCCGCCGATGCATCGCGAATTAAGCAGTCTGGCTTCGTGTTGTGTACCGCAGAGCTGTGATGAACTGTACACCGCACGAGAGAGATGTGTCTGGTCGCGTGCGGGGAAGGTGGGAGGAGGAGCTGGGTCAGGTAATAACGGCTTCGCCGAGCCGCAACCAGGGGAGGAGAGAGAAAGCAGAGCAGAGGAGGTGAGGTGAGCGGAAAGCGATGGTGGTGCGGTTTCGGCGCCATGAGCACGGCACGGCGGCTTTTATTTTCCCGCGGGATCGAGTTAAATCAAAGACAGCGCGCCGTTCACACTTTACACCGTGGAAGCAAGCGGTGGTTCGGCCTGTGTCGGTCAGGGACTCAGGGGGTGATGGTGATTCAAGCTGGAAATTGAGGAACGAAATGCCAGATATGTATATCAAGTTGATGGTGACATGCGATCAAAAAAAAAAAAGTTGATGGTGACATATGTCCGTGTTTCGAGGAGTGAAATACGTCTGGGGAAGGAATGCTCCCTCCAATGACAGTAATTAAATCTAGTTTTAACTTAGTATATTTGAGAATGAGGTAAGGACATGAGTATATATGGTGAATTGAATTTTTTTAAAAAAATATGTAGCTACAAAGTACAAAATAATTTTTGCAGCGTATTTCGGTTTTGCCGTGGTATACATGATCCCTCTAATTAAATCTAGTTTTAAACTTTGTATATTTGAGAATGGAGGTAAGGACATGAGAATGGTAAATTGATCCTTTTAGAAAAACAAAATATGCAGCTAGAAAGTACAAAAGTTTTTGCAGTATATTTCGTTTTTGCCGTATACATGAGTTCTGTAGATCGATTTTCAATAAGTATCTAGTACCTAGAAAGTACAATATTGTCACTTGTGGAAACCGTTTGTCAACCAAATGTCATCGTCAACGATCATATATCCTGCTCTCAAAAATGAAATCGGACCACAACACATGCCACGACGGTGATGCACGTGTAACATACGATTTTAATTGGACAGGTAGCGTATGTAACCAATAGAGCGCGCCTTGTGTGTTTGGATGGCTAGCTCTCTCTCTGTACTTTCTAGAACTTTGATTTCTGATATTCCCAGACATTATTTATTTGAGGCTGCTAATTTTCCATGAACAGAATTATTCTTTTTACTAATCCCGCCGTTTCTACCTACGTCACTGCACACATAAACGAATTACTACATAGTTGTACGTGTGTGATCAGCGAAGCAGGAAGAAAGTCATGGCTTCTAGATGCGCGTGCTTGTCCAGGTGGTTGAGGCGAGGCGCGCCAAAAAGGTCTTCGTAGTCTAGAATGAAACGGTCTTTTGCAAACCGGGCCACATTTTCCGTTGGGGATAGACGAGCTCTCTCTTTCTTTCGGATTCCAACTTTTCTTGGCTTTGGGTCATTCACGCATATTAGGTTTGGACCAAAAAAAAAACAAAAAAGGACTACCATTTGGAATGGTGCCGACGGACGAGTCTCCTACGTTCAATTGTCAAGTGGGCCCATTTGAATAATTGGTGATGATTGTGCGATTTCTTTCTTTAGAAGAATTATAAACCCTTTTTAAAATTAAGTTCAGGATCCCAAGAAATTGTATATAGTAGCACTGAAGCAATGCGTACTCTATGTTATCATATTAAATGGTTTTCTCATTTTGGGAGTTTCATTTCAACATATGCTGATTAATTGATCAAACAAATTGCAACAATGGTATAATGTTCCTAACATTTTACCACTAATTCAAAAAATGTAAAACGGACAATTTTGGGAGTATCGATCGAACCTAATTAAGCATGCTAAGTCTCTTTGTTAATTTTTTTCTATAGACTTATCAGTGCATCTCTAGTTTGTTCATTCGTATGGTGTCACCTGAAAAAAAAAAAATACTAGAATCAGTTTGACTAGAATCATTTTTTTTTGTGTAAGTACAACTCACGTATAATTAATAAAGGTAGCTGTATCGCTTTTGTGTCAAACTAACACGTGGCAAGATTTGGGCTGATTTTGTGTTGCTTAGTGTCAACCAAAAAATTATTATGCTCCATGAAAGAGATGCCATCATTACGAATACGGTGCTTACTTGTACGGTGCTTACTTGCAAACAAGAATGGATTTCAAGTGTGGTTCGGTTGGTCTTTCGTTCCCTAGGCCGAGCCTTCCTCTAAATTCTGAATCCTTTTTTGTCTGCTTACCCAGCCTCCCTCTAAATTCTAAAGCATCGACATTTCTAAATATATATTTTTTAAACTTTGACCAACAATATCTACAAATATATATTATTTCAAATTAAAAAAACTATATATTATGAAAGTCCATTCACGATGAATCTAGTAAAATCATTTTCATGTTGTCCACCTTTACAGTTTTTTGTTATATAGAATCAAAGATTAAAAAATTTGACTTAAGACAAAACTAAATAGATACTATATTAATTTAAGGATAGAGGGAGTATACTTACTATGTGGCCTGCACATGTAACATAGATAGTATCATACAATCGTATTATATCATACGTCTTAGAACCTATGTTACCTTATCATTGTTATTTTTGTACCACTGTTATTCTAGCTGATTGTTTTGCAATAGTAGTTGTACCCAAGTTATCAACTTAAATGTAGGTATTTTGGGATGTTTTTTGAATGACAATAGTGTGTATTTTTAAGGTAATTTGGAGTAATTTCTTCAAAGTGGTAGTGATGGCACTTTTTTTTGGCAAATATTAAGATTGGTAATTCAATTGCATGCTACCGGGAAAAAATAATATACTTTTTGCGATTACACAGTACAACTCAGACACTCACAACGCACGCACTTACCTCTATGAACGCACATACGCAAACCCTACCCCTATGAGCATATTCGAAGACTAAGCCGGTAAATCCTCGAGATGACGAAGTCATCACTGACGCGTCGTTGTCAACGGCCATGTCACCCTCCTGCTGAACGCACAACGCCGTTAAATCCTAGAAAATTCGCTTCCTCCACGGGGAGTTGAACCAAAGACTTCAGGTGCCACCAAGGCTCTTGTTACCACTAGGCTCCATAGCCTTTTCGCAAAATAAATATACCTCGTATGTCATTGTGGTGTCTATGTCATGTTGGCCTGATCACAGTCACACTGACAGTGGTTTTGTACCGGATTTAGGGTTTATCCAGTGACATATAAGGAATACTCAATTAAGATAATAGATATATGAGAAAATTTAATCTACTTCGATTCTTTGTCTACACGGATCCGCCACAAACTCTGAACGTATCACTTGCATGTGCATTTGCTTTAAATATTTATGTTCAAACGTAAGTAGTCTGAATTTCAAACTGAATATTGATCATGCACACAACGGAGGTCATTGAACGAGACCATACAAACACACCAACTGCTAGGGCCTGCTACTTCCATTGTTATCACCCACCACCTATACCAGTGTGAGTATATTATATATTATGTGATGTTCAGCGGCGCCTCGACCGTGCACTTTGAATAAACCAGTAATATTCATGTTTTTTTAATAAAATAGACCCGTTTTGATCTCTCTCTCTCTCTCTCTCTCTCTCTCAAGGAGACAAGTTGCAAGCAGCTCTCCATCCGTGTGAATGTAATCACTATCATTAAGCCGTGGTGTGAATACCATGGTTATCATCATGTCGCAAATCACCCTAAACTCAGGTTGTACATCATGGGCAATAGTTAGGCCTCTCAGTTCTCCTGCATCATGACAAAACAAATTAAATGGTTTGATTTGCCGATCATTTTAGCATCATGAGAAAACAAATTAAGAAAATCAGTCGATGCGCGTTTCCATCTCGCGCCTTGACCTTCGTTCAGCGCGTATAATTATTTTTTTTTTGCGAGGAGTTCAGCGCGTATAACTCAGAGTCAAAGATTTGACATAATCAGTCCTCGCTGAAAGTACATGCGCGTTTCCATCTCGCGTCAAGCATGTTGCATATTGTCCTTGTAAAACTTGTGCATTCATATCAAATACTGTACGTACGTATGTGGAACGAGGACAATGGGCCGCCGGCTTCCCGAACAACCCTAATCTCGGCCCACCCTTGCTATTGGAATCAGAGCTATCTCCTAGAGAATCGGCACGGATTCCATCTTTTTTCTGCGGCAGAATAGGAAGCGATAATCTTGTTTCCCTCTATATATAAGGAACAGGCTTCTCGGCGATGTTGTCGGGAACTCGTTTGCCGCGGCGCGGGATTTTGGTGGACTGCATGCAGATCTGCACCAACAAATCAATCCAGCGACAGAAAGATGTAAGTTAGCTTCGTATTCCCTGCTATACTCCCGCAATAGAATCTTTTTTTTGTTCTTTATTACTACAAAGAACGACAATTAGATATCTTACTTTGAAACCGGGACGGATGCGGCGCCCGTCTGATCTCTAAATTCGTTTCGGGGTTGTCGATCTGGGGGGAGGCCCCTTGTTTATAACTTTACGTCCTTTGCTCAGCCACGGGCCATAGTTTTTCACTCAGATTAACTAGTAATCTTGTTTGCGCTAACTCAGGGGATGGACTTGAATTCGACGAAGACTGAGAAGACTATAGTCAGGGATACCAAAACAAAGCTAATGACCTCGAAGACAAACAGGAGGACGCTGCGTGGGCGGACGACCGTCACCGAAATATGCGATGAGCTCGTGTTTGAGATCCTTCTCTGGCTCCCTGTTAAAAGTCTTGGGCGGTTCAAGTCAGTCTCCAAAGCCTGGTGCGCCACATCATCTCCGACCCCTTATTCATCCGCTTGCACCTCCAACAATCTGCCATCAAACATGAACAGCAGCAGGCGTCGTTCCTAATCGCTCCACATACCTTGGACAAAGTGATTGAAGCGAACCCTGGCCTAGCAGGTTCTGCAACAGGGTGGCTTTCTACCTGTGGCAGGAGGGACAGGAGAACGCATGCCTCGTGCACTCGAGGGACTTCAATGGGGGAGTTCGAGTCAGTCTATTTCATGTCACACTGCGACGGGCTTGTGATGTTGCCCACCAACACCATGTGTATATGTTTTGAACCCGGCCACACGTGATGTCCTCAAGTTCCCGAATGGCCAAAAGGTACGGGAGTGTTGCAAACTTTTGGTTTCGGGCCTTGACTCTAGCACTAACAACACTACAAGAAATGCAAAATTTCCCAACAGTGCTTAGTAGTGCCGACAGTAGCTGGACACTGTAGCTAATTAGTTTAAGTTGCCAACAGTAGAGCAATTTCCAACAGTTTAAGCCCAAACTGTCGGCAGCGTTTTGAATGGGCGACAGTAAGCTTCTAATTCCCAACAGTGAGGTGGCTTCCGTTACTCAACAGCTAACGGCACCGTCTCCAGCTAACGGGAGCCCAACCTTCTCTCCCCTTGCCCTGCACCTCTCCCGCAGCCACAGCTGCAAAGCCCAATCTGAAAAGGAAAAAAAAAAAGGCAGGGGAAAAGGGCATCACGCCGCCGCGCCTGCGCCGCCTCCAGCCGGAACCCTAGCGTGGTCGCGCCCTGCGCCGACGCCGGTGCCGCACGCCGCCGTGCTTGTGCTCCGCCACGCGCTCTCCGGTGCCACCCTTTACTGGCACGCTCGCTCCCCATCTCCACCGTCGCGGTCTCCCCACATCCCTGCCGCCCGCCGCCACCGATGTTGTGGTCCTCCGCCTCACTGCCGCCGCCGACGCAGCCATCTCCCGCCTCGTCGACAACACCACCGCTGTCCGCCTCGTGCACTTCGTCTTCTCTCCGCCCTCGGCCTCGGGTTTCCCTCATAAGGTCAGCTCAAGCTTCAACTTTCCTGGGTTATATGATTTTCTCATGGTATGGTGATGACGTCGTCCTAGCGATGCTACGACGGGGCGGCGGCGCGGACACGCCGGAGCCGGAGGCCCGCCACCGCCTGAGCGTCCGTTGGAAGACGGCCAACTGTATGGGCGACGGTGGCGAGCTAGATCCCCTGACAGCTTGGCTTCCTTGCTTGGCGTGTAGGCCATGAGAATTGAGCCTGCAGAGGAGGGGCGTGGAGGCATTTGCGGTAGCTAGATCTAGCAAGGAGTCGGCCGGATATATTGGGAAGCGACTAGATCTTGCCGGCAATGGCCTGATCCGCGGACGGCGCTGGATCGAGGGCGTGACCAGGTTCTTCGCAAGGTCAGATCGAGCTTGAATTTCCAGCCAAACTCTTGCAATTTTCTATCTGAAATCACCCGTGAGATCCCCTGTACCTGCAATTTGATTTCCTGAAGCTCCATGTTTGGGGATTTTTTTTCATTATTGGGAATTCGACTCGTAATTTTAGTGTTTTACCTTAGCTCCATGTGACAATGCGGCCTAGGATTACTAGCATAAAGGCAAGATCTTATAGCTTCAAGTGTGAGTTATTTGCATCGGGTTTTACAGTTTAATCAATCTTTCTAAGCCTGTGGCTGCCCAGATTAGTTCTGGTGCTCATTTAGGCTGTTGTTGGGTTTCAGATTTTTAGATAGGTGGATGAATATGACATGGTGCGTTTGTTCAGATTATTTCTTTTGGTAGCTATTTTTCTATTGATTATATTTCTGTAAACTGGAAATTCAGCATCTTTAGACTATAAGAAGAGTAAATTCAAGAGCCAGACTGCCAGAGTGTGTGTACAAAGACCTAGGATAGAACCAAGTATCGTCTAGTAATTAACATCAGTTGTGATTTTTTTTTATAGGACATCAGTTATGATTTGAATTCGTTGTAAATGATTTTTGCAATGCCAAATGACAGGACATTCACGCCACAAGATCCATGGACCTCTATTGTTATACCACCTGCAAGAAATCTCCTACTACATCACTAAATATTTGTGGTTCCTGTTGGCAAATGGCAAGTAAGTGCAAAGAGATTTATCAAATTTACATAAAATCTCCTACTACATCACGCAAAATCGCTGACCTTGATCCCTTAAATTTGATGAGTGTTCCAACTTGGCTTGACATTCTTGGAGCGAACTGGTTTGCTGGACAGCTTCAATAAGATGAGGTGTTTGTTTTGTGAACTGAGACTAATTCAGGCCTATAGGAATAGGGTCTAATTAATAATTATATATCGATTAGTGCTTGTAAAGTTATATGTTTTGGCTCTTACTCTGATCAGTTGTAATATAGATCAGCTAGCACTTTGAACTTTCTGTAGTCTTGACTTTATTGTTGTCACTCATGGATGGGAATATTGGAAATTTGTGCTGCTTGTATGTGCTTTGCGTACAGAATCTGAATCAGCTAGATTGGCTAAATATTTTGGGAGTCGTATGAGTAATGCAGGTCTGTTTGGTAAGATAAGGCGACAGTGTAGCTACTGTCGGGAATTATTTTCCACTGTTGGCATACCAGGGCTCCGTCATCTTCTGACTAACGGCAAATGGCCGACAGTGTACTGTCGCCATTTCACTGTTGGGACTGGATACCCCGACAGGATTTGTAATACTGTCGGCCACTTCATGAATCCCCGTCAAGGTCATTGGCGTCAGGAGTTTTCCGACAGTACACTGTCGCCCACCAGAATTGCCGACAGCAGGGGACAGTTCCTGACGTAATTCGACTGTTGGTGAAGTTTGCATATCTTGTAGTGCAAGTACAAGGTTGCTTGTTTTTATTATCGTTCGTTAGATGTATTTATGCGAACTTATGATGCGGGGATGGAGGTGTTTACTATCTGTGGTGATGGCATTAATTCATGCTGGAGGAGCACTGTGGAGGATCCACCATACCCAATCCAGTTACAGCCCCCAACCTACTTAAAGGGATCGGTTTATTGGCTTATTTGGGAGGAAATGTTCGAAGTCCCCCGCGAGGTTTCCTTCGCTTCAGTTTAGAAGATGAAACATTTAGTTTCATATGCCAACCTAGTTTACTGTCAGATGAGAGCGAAATCAGCCTAGTTGTGCTGGGTGGAGAATTGTGCCTGGCTCAAAGTCTTCAGGAAAAAATGGTAATATGGATGAACCATCCGGTGATGGTCATGAATGGGTTAACTCTTTGATATTACTTTACCCAGGCATGGCAGTTTCAACCTTTTTCCCGCACGGTTAATGATGGTCTGCTGCTTCGAAAAGTTAATAATCTCTACAGCTATGACGAGGCAAATCAAAAAGTGAGGGAAGTGATTTCTTTTGACCGGCTAGGGTACAAGAATACTGGAGTTGGCTCTGTTGATTTTGTTGGGGAGGATCTCTTCTTCTTCAATGTGATTCCCTACACACAGAGTCTGGTTTCAGTGATAAAGGTCATCGTTGGAACAGCATGAGGTTCTGCGAGGTTTATTAATGTGATGCTAGTTTTTTCAAAAGAAAAAAACGAGGACAATGACGTAGTAGGCTTGTACAGGCGTACGTGCATTAAAGTACAGAGGTGTACAGGTTGAGAATATATATTGTGGTCTGTAGAACCGAAAGTTATGCATCGTTCTATATAAATATCCTTCTATATGCTTTTTTCCTCGTTGAACCATGCATCTATATATATATATATGCCAGTACCTCTCAATGCGTAATTAACCAACAAATTTCCAAGGATTATGTAAGCAGCCATTATGTTGGTTTACATTTCCATATTTCCTGAAAACGACCCTGATGGTGCCCGCCAGAACCAAGTTTAGAACGGAGAATTAGAGAATGACCCCAAAGGAACCAAACACACGTTACACACCTACGTGACACATTATTTAAATGCGTGGCTGGCCGTCAAGCACGCGCCGTTGCACGTGGAATACACAGCGCAATTTCCTTCCCTACTGATGTCATCCTTCATTATTTGCAATGTGTAACACCCCAAATTTCAAATCAAAATCAAAATGGAATAAAAATCACTCAAAATCTAACTTTTTGTCTAAATCTTATCTTGACATGAATTTTCAAAATAAAAATTAACTAAATAATTCGAACTTAGTAGAATATGAAAATTTTGAAATATAAAACTTGTGCTCGATGTGTTTGCTTTCATTTAAAGACCACTAAAAGTTTGAACTTTTCGAATTTACAACAAATTAAAATAATTGTATGTTGGACCCTAGTAAATTCACCTCAAATTAAAAATCTTTGAATTTAAATTTGCAAAACAATCGCCATATGCATTTTTGGATATGCTGGTTTATTTGGAGTGTTTTCTGAAGTTGAATTCCTTTCCCAATTTGAAGCTCCTCAAAGTCCCATAAAAGAATAAACCAATTTTATTCCTCTTTTCCCTCTGGGCCTCATCTCTCTTTTCCTTTCTCTCTTTTCCCTGTTCGGCCCAGCCCAGCACGCCTTTCCCTCTCTCATTCCTTTCCTTTCCCTTCCAGGCCTTGGTCCTTTTCCTCCGGCCCAGCCTCAGCCCAGGTCGGCCCGTCTGGCCCATCTTCCCTTTCTCCTACCTCCAGCTCACCCGAGCTCGTCCGACGCCGCCACGACGTGCCGCCGCCTCCTTCCAGCTCAGCGCCGCGTTGGCCGACCCGCCGCAACTCCAAGTCGCAACGAGCGCCGCGTTCACACGCCACCACCTTGACTCCGCGCTGACCCCGGGAGATAAGGTCGCCACGCCGCATCGGATAAGGTCCGCCGCCATCTCTGACCGGGGCAAGAGCTTCCCGGCCAAGGAACCGCCTCCGCACGCCATACGTGCGTACCGCGCCACCATTGCTTCTCCTCCCCGCTCCATACCGCTGCCCATGCCGCCGTACAGCACACACGACCGCCCCTCCGCTCCTATTCGTCGCCGTACCTCGCGCCCATGCCGCCACTCTCCGCATACCCGGGATCCATTAACACCGGCGAAGCTTCCTTCCGCTTGAAGCCTCCTCCGCCCCTCCTTGTGCCGCACGTCACTGCGCCCTATAAAACCAAGCCTCGGCGCCTCTTTCCCCTCATCCCGGAAGCCGCCGTCGCTCCCGAGCTCTAACCCTAGCCGTGCCGCGCGCCGCCGCCCTCAGCCGCGCGAGCTCGACGCCAGTCACCCTCCCGGCCTTGTCCCGCTCGTCTCGTGCGCGCGCCAGCTTCTCCGCATCTCCACGCACCTCGCCGGCCAGCACAAACTCCACTCCACGAGCTGCCCTCCTTCTCCTTCCCGTCGAGCGCCACCGCCTCGATCTACGCCTCACTATCGCCGATGTGTCTCTCCGCCTCCGCGCGTCGTCGACAACCCCTTTAGGTGAGCTCGCCTCCCTCTCCTCTCCCTCCAGAGCATCTTCTCATCGAGAATGGCCCCCGGGTCGCCGGAATGCTACTCCGGTCAGCTCTAGCCAGGGCGCCGCCGCGTTCCGATCGCCGCCAGCCGCCGCGCACCACCTCGATCGCTCTCCACCGTCCATCCTCAAATCAACGGCCAAGATCTGATCGGTCCACTGTGGATCAGTAAACCGCGCCTCCCGATCGGTCCACAGCTCCTGTGGACTTGGTCCATATATATTCCAATACAAAGATAATTCCAGATAAATCCCAGGTCCTGTACATTTTACAGATAAGCCCCTCCTGTTTATCTAATTTCTGTTTAGGTCCTACATTTGTACAGAAACACTCCTCTACTTTCCTATAGTTACCTTTTAGTCCCTATCTTTTTACACCAAGGTCCTAAGCTTTTCCTTAATTACAGATAGGTCCCTAGAATCTTTCTGTAATTACAACAAGCCCCTAGAATCTTTAAACACCTATATCTTTTCCACCAAAGCTCCGTTTTGAGCGATTCTTGCGCTCACGCGTTTGTAGAAACACGAGTACCTCATGGTACCATTCTTTGAGCTCCACACTAGATCTACGAGTCGTCAATGCTCCTCTTACCCAATGCTAAGGCAAACCGATCAAACCTAGCTATCAATCCTCTTTACCGTGGCATATACCCATGCTAACTCTCGAACCACATTCTTTCCAGTGTCATCGACATTTATCTAATTTTATTGATTTATCAACCTCTTTTATTTGGTGTCTTTTATTTGAAATTTTATTGATATTTCACCCATTGTTATTTGAGGTTATTCTCTTGTTATTTTATTTATTATCTTGTAAGTGCATGTCATGATTATATCATGTAGCTGATCTTGCACAATCAAGCACTAAATCTTATGCAAATCTTTATCTTTTAAATAAACAATATCTTCATTTTAGTAAGCTCATATGTGTTCATGAAATAAGTTTATTTGCTAAATAATTCTGTAACATAATTCATGTTGCATATAGTATTGCATGCATAGGTTTAAGTTGCATATGTACCTTATATCTGCATGTAACCATAATAGACTTAAATAAATAACTTTAGTTATGTCAATAAACTCATCAATGCTTATAAACCAAAATATAATCTTTAAACCATAGGTTGTGTAACTCTTAAATTTATGTATGTTTGTATGTGCATGATCTTTTCACCTAAGTCCTTGTCGCCTTGATAAACCCCATGTTATGCTTAGTTGCTTTATGAATCTGATGCATTTGCACATCCCAAAACCATCCATGTTCTTTAATAGAAATAACTTAGAGTTTATCTAATAGCTATGCACGCAATGACCATCAATAAAGCATGTGCATCTCATCATCCTCACCCTGAAGTTTCAGTAAATAAAGTTTCATGCCAAACCCTGCACCTTGCCTCTTTTAAGAGAACATAGATAATTAATAGTTGCCTAGGTGAATATAGCCCTTATAAGGCCATGGATATAAATTTGTAATAAATGATCTTTCAAAAATAAATGTCTACTGCATAATTCTAGTCATTTTCTTGGAGTTTTATCGGTTCTTCTTATTGGAGTTAATTGGATCTTATTGGCTCTTTATGATCTTTGTTTCTTTTGCGGTAGTTGTTTATACGTAATGTTTCTATGCGCTAGCGTACGCGAAATTCAGGAAAGAGCCAGAAGAATTCAAGGGAGATCCAATCTTTAAAGGACAAGCTGAAGAATCAAGCCCAAGGACAATTCGAAAGATACAAGCTTCAAGGAAGGACTTGAAGACGTCGACTTCGATGGAAAGCTTGAAGATCCAGAATAAAAGATTAGTATAGCGTTCTTCAGGCAAGCTCTACTTCTCCTTGATCAGATTGAATCTACTGTTTTCGCAATGCGCCTATATGGCTTGTTCTCGTACTATGCATTACTTGTTACTTTACTGATTGTGTAGTTACGGTCCTATTGTTTACCGATATTAATGCTATTATTTGGCATTAATACAAAGATCCTTGTTTACCCTGTTTACCTGTCACTTTGATAACCCTAGAATAGTCCCACCATTTCTATGATGGAACGTTCACCTTGCTACTAGATTGCTTAGGACCCCTTGCAATGTTTCTACATTGCCACACCCTACTCACATACTTACTTTTGCAAATGTGTTGAAATGAGTTTGGTGGTGTGCGTGTAGGTTGTTGATGATGATGGTGACGGTGATGATGGGATGGGTTGGATCGCGGGAAGACCACTAGTGAGTGTTTGGATGTGATAGTCCCCTAGTGTGGAGACATGGTGCTTGCCCGGCCACATAAGGACCGTTTCTTGTAACCTTTAACTAGTGATTCTCGTACAACCAAGGAACCTGTTATGGGCAGGACTTACCCTACCTTCTTGGTGCCTGTTGGCGGTCGTTAAACATGTTTTGACCGCCACCCTACCGGTAAATAGGCATGTCACCAAGATTTTGTGCATAGTAGATAGGATTAATGCTACTCCTCCACAAGTTTTGGTGCATATTTGGATGCAGGAGGGAATTATGGACGAAAGTGGGCCCAGCCGGCAGTAAACACAGGCTGGCCGGCCCCACCATAGGCCGGCCGGCCCCACAAGGTGTCTCCAGGCCTCGGCCTTTCTCCAGTGGCATGCAAACAGGCCCACAACGCAGAATCAAAAGCCTGTTTAGAAGAATTCCACCGACGTTCTAGAAGGTGGGCTGTTTGGGCCTCAACTTGGCCCTCACTCTTTTTCTGCCGCCCCCACGAAGTAGCCGACCTTGGAACCGACACCAGGAGGCAATCTTCTGGAGCGTCCACGTCCAAGGCGGTGGCGTACCGCCACAATGGGCGGCCGGCCGGCCCCCCTACTTGGCCGGCCGGCCTACCTTGGCGGCCCCGCTACTCCATCTTTTGCTATAAAATCCCTCAGGTCCTGAGGAGGCTATAAATACCCCCGGCTACCTCAGAAGCAACTCGCACCTCAGTACATCATGGAAGAACACTCCACTTGTGTAGAGTTGGATTAGTATTTTAGTTATGGGAGTTAGAGTAGAAGTGAGAGCTTCGCTCAGAGCTCCGGAGTTCTCTTCGGAGTTGGGTAAAGTTCTCTTGTATCTTTTCTTTTATTAGATTTTCTTAATATAATTATTTTCTTATTTATTTAATTTAGTTTTCCTTTTAGTTTATATTTATTTATTCAAGTAATTATTATAGAGAAATTGTTGTGTGTTATCCACGTCGTGTGTGGTAGATACGACGTTGTTTGCTTGAGGACTGGCAGTAGGGATATAATTGCCTTATTGTCACGTGTCCCGCACATTTATTTGGATTTATTGTACATGGGTGGCTTGCTCTTTGGCCAAGAGTACGTTACTAGGATAGTTGTAAGCATGGTGTTGGAATTGTTCTAGCGTGTTTTTGCCCTCAACCCCACGGCGTGTGGTAGCCGCGAGTGTATGTGTGACAGCTACACCGGTCTCTATAGTCCACCACGTTCGGGTTGAATGTGTAGGGCCTAGACGCGGTCCTTGACCGGATACGTTGAACTTAGTTTCCAAGTTGCGTGTCTTGGCGGCGGCCGTGCCCCGATGCACTTGAATGTATCTGTAATGAAAGCTTAAGTAAATAATTGTAGACTATCATGAAACTAAATGCTAACCCCTAGCTGACTGATACCTTCTTCTCGTTGTCCTCCCAACTAACTAAATGCTAACTCCTTGTTACCTATATCGATGGATGTTCTCCTGAGTGCCACACATATCATATATGTATCCCTGCTTGGCCCAGTTTGCAAGTTATAAATATAGATGTTTCCTTGTTAATTCATGATATTCTAAGCCTGCTTCCCTGTGAAAAAATATAAATACAATAACCTGGAATACTCCCGGGTGAAATGCTACAATGGTGTTCCGTGCGCTTGCGGAAATTGAATTTAATCTTTTTGCGTAAGAAACGCCAACAAGCATTTCTGGCGCCGTTGCCGGGGAAGCAATGGTTTAAGATATCTTTGATTGACATCAACTATCTATTATGTTAATTTGCTACTAGCCTAAGCATTCGCCTGCATTTTGTTTGAGCATATCATCATCACATTTGCATTGTTTTCTTTTCAATCCATCTGCATATTTAATTCCCCTCCATCCCACCCCGCTGCATTAAAAAAAAAACCGAGTGCCCAATCATAGGCCTCGGGCTTTCAAAAATAAAAAAAAAAAATAAAAAATAGAAAAAAAAGAACCCGAGCGCCCAATCATAAGCGTGGGGATTTTTTTTTCGAGTGCCCAATCATAGGCCCGGAATTTGTTTCAAAAAAAAAAATAGAGAAAGGTTGGATTTTTATGACAGGAAGAAGGAAACATACGTGGCGGAACCAAGACGTTCAATGAAGAGATCTGAGAGCTTAGTCTTGCATTTTATTGCAAAGACTAAGCTTGAGGAGGAACCGCTAGGTACGCACACGTAATATTCCCTGTCTTCTGTTATATACCCTCTCCTTTTGAAAAAAAATAATAATAATAATAAAATGCTGCCTGAATCGTTCGATGCTTTGTGAATGCAAAGATTCTTTGAGTTGCTCTCTGATGAAAATATGCTGCATCTTTTTGACTATACCCCTTGCTCTTGAAGTTCCTATTCTTACATGGGTGTTGGTTGAGCTGTTAGTCATAAATCAATCGCCTGCTTCTCTTTCTGTTGCTTGGGTGCGGCACTTCTGTGTCTATGGTCTTTTTAGACTATGCCCGGTGTCCGTCTGAACAACAGAAAAACACATGCCTCTATAATAGTTTTATGTGACGGAGAGTATTAATGGTAACCTCTGCCCTCCTTGCACAATTGATCGAATTAGACGTGGTGTCTTGGTTGATTAATGGAACTATAGAGATATGCCCGATGTAGACGAATGGATTTGTACTAACCAATGCAGGATCCTTTTGAGAGCAAACCAAGTACATCAGGCAACAGAAAAGGCACATAATTCAAGAAGGAGAAACCAACCAGGCGGACCCAGTGCTTCCAAATGAAAGATTTAATCGCTTAGCTTTTAAATAATTGCAAGATAAGCTTGGGGAGGGACCGCCAGGTAAATACTTATGTATACGAATTATATGCTTCTTGAATTGTGCCCTTTCCCTTTCAAAAAAAATGAAAAAAAATATAAAATAACAAAAAATATAGGTTTCCGCAATGCCCATTAGGGGCTAGCCATTTGGGTCACCCTCACTCTTTGCAGGATTGAGGAAGCGGACTAACCAAGCTTAGCCTTACAAAGGCTCAAGCTTGGGGAAGAACGTCAGGTAAGCGGAGTACAACACAAGCTCAAGTCTTGCAAAGACTCAAGCTTGGGGAGGACCCCAGGTAAGTATTCCTAACTTCTTTAATAAATAGTAATAAACTCCCTGTTTTGAATAAATGCTAGAATCTTGGGCATGCTACACTTAAAGGAATAATGATCAAGTTACATACTAGTTCCCCATATGTCGCATCGATGCAACTTCTACTCCTGACATACGTGTTATCTTTACTCGAGCATTATTACATCACAAGTATTGCCTTGTTCTGTGGGTTGCATTTATCACACAAAGTCTAAGCATTGTGGATTATGATATTGGCATGATTAGGACTTGTCGCAATTTCTTAGCATGGCTAAATTCCAGAGATGTTTTTCTATTAAATTGCTGCATGTCTTAAAATCCTTTTGTTTGGATGACACTTCCCCGTGAGGATTATTTACCTACCAGAGTCATATCATGACAGTATTCAAAACAGCCCCACTCATAGCCAATTATTGTGTTGAGTTTAGTTTAGGTTTAAATGCTTTGAAAGTAAGCACTCCTTCTTTGGTCATAAACTCCTTCGCGTGTGTTCTTGGTTTTCTTTCAAAAACAAGGGATGTTTGGAAAATCAACCAAGCATCTTCTTACATTTGGAAAACTTTTGGTCCATTCAAAAAAAAAAAGAAGAAGAAGGCTCAGAATATTTTTAAAATGTTTTTACGGACCATGCAAAATTATAGCCTCATGCACCATGGAGTATATCAAAAAAAAAAAACCTCTATGGTTGCATCCCAATAATAAAAGGCTATATGGTTCCTATCATAAACATCTTAAGCAGAATAAAGGACCAAAGTTTTCAAAAACCCCCTTCCATAAATGTGAGTTCATCTTCTCCCCCCTCCATCACCGGAATACAAGGAGGTTTCACGATCGTCAACCGCGATCGAGGAAAACACGCCGCAGCGCGTGTATGCCTTCTTGGGCACCTCGTGCAAGAGAATCAACGAAGAGGTGCCATCGCAAAGCTGACCCTGAGGTGGATCCCCTCGATTTCCCTCAAGTCTCCAATGCCATCTTTGGCTTTGTGGTAAACTCGTCTCCGACTTCGTGTCCGTGAGATTTTTCCGTCTGCATTAGGAGCTGCTACAGTTGTCTTTGGTAGTTTCTTCTGAGCGAGAGGTTGCTATGAGCCGTGCACATCAGCTTGAGTCTTACACTCTCACTTTTATTCCCCATGATGCGGGTGCAACCGTAGGATCTTGCTCTAGATCGTAACTGCTGGCTGATGTTGGTTAATTTCCGTTAGATTGTCTGATGAATACAGCATTGCTACCCGCTATTTTTAGCTTTGGTAACCTTGGTGGGGTTCCGTCCTCTAATCGCTCACGTGTGATTGTCAGATGCATTGTTCACACCTCTGCTAGAATTCCGTATAGTATTGCTGTCACTGTTGGGGATGAACCCTCCGCTAGATGCTGGTCTGTTCAGTCTATCTCCTGCGTGAAACTCCATCTGATCTGCCTATTGACACTGATCCTCTGCCCCCCGCATGCTGGAATTCCCCATTTTCCTAGGCGGAAACCCTAGGGAAACAGCAAAAAACTCTAGGGAAAGTGCTTCCCTACGACTATTCCTAGGGAAAGATTCCTTGGGAAACGGTTGACGGAAAAGAAGATACCCCTACGATTCTTGGCCAAACAGTAGGGAGTATGCCTTTCCCTAGGAACAAGTCCTCTAGGAAACTGGCTCAGGTAAATAAAAAATATAAAAGGACCCAGCCACCGCTGCGGGAGCCGAGCTGCTTCCCGAGCTGAGCCGAGCCGACACCCGCCGCTGCCGCCGACGCCTGCCGTCTCTGCCGGAGCCGCGCCCGCCGCCGCCGCCGCTGCCGCCGCCGATGCCCGCCGACACCTGCCGTCGTCTCTGCCGGAGCCGCGCCGCCGCCCCGCCGCCGTCAATATCGGAGGAGCCGCCGTCGTTGCCGGAGTGCAATGCTGTCGGAGCCGCCCGCGCGCGCCGTCCTTGTCGAATCCGCCGGAGGAGTGAGCAGTGGACGTGGGAGCAGAGGGTGGCGCTCTACTTGGGCGCGCTCCCTCGCCCACGGGAGGGACTGCAGTAGCAAGCCGTCGTCGCCGAACCGCCGTCTCCTGGATTGGGAGCTGTCAATCTGGAGCAAGCATTGTCCTTGTTCATCTTAGCGCCATAGAAGCATCAAGGAGCAAGCTTTACCCATGAATCCAAGGTTCGGGTCAAGATTGCGCTGCAAAAGAACTCGAGTATCAAACACTGAGTGAGGAAATCCCAGGGCAAGAATAAGAATGGGAGGGAGAATTTAGGGAAAATTGTAGAACACGAAGAGCTAGCAGCAGTGGGTTGCAAGAAGATTTGTGAGCAAACGGGAGAGGAAACAGTCGACTCGAGAAGGAAGATAATCTCGTTTTACCTGACATTCGCGTGAGGATGCATGTCGAGCTTGGACAACGTGCCGCGGTGCCACGCAGCCGCGGCCGCAGCCACCAGCCACCCCCTCTCGCCATGCCCGCTACGGCGTGCAGCGCAGGAGAGGGAAGGAGAGAGAGGGGAGAGCCGGAGAGGATGACTGGATGAGGACGAGTGAATGAGTGGCTCCCTGTGCGGTGAGAGAAAGAAGAGTGGATGCGGATGGGAAGAGAGACATAGAGAGTGCGTGGATTTTGAAATGCTACGGCGGCTGTTGATTTCCCTAGGAAGTAGGAAGAAACGTAGGGAAGATCTCTCTTTCCCTACGATATTGAAACACCCTCTAGGGAACAACTCTCTTTCCCTACCATTTCAAAAACACGCTGTAGGGAAATTATCTTTCCCTACGATCTCCAAAATGACTCTAGGGAAACCATAAAACTCTAGGGAAACCGGTGCATTCCAGTAGTGGCGCACGGCCGACCCGTCACCCACCACCCCCCCACCTCCACGCTGATGACTGCAGATAGGTTTGGCCCTCTGGGTTCTCGGGTCAGGGTGCTAGAGATGCTAATCTTAGAAGTGGGGAAGGTGCCCTCCCAAATGCTCCTGTTGCTTCTGCCCGTGGCTCTGTGGCGTCCTCGGATGAATTCTATCTCTGCAGCTCCTACACTGCAAGTGGTAGTGAAACCCTCCACCTGCAGCTCTGGTGCCGGCTGCGATGGAACCTCAGGGAGGAGTATTGCTCAGGTCCTGAATGCAGAGGTACTGACAGAAATTATGCAGTTTTGTGCTTATGATGTCAGTTGGGTTTCATGGATTATTCTCTACTCTGTCAATGCATACACTGGGCAATTTTCAACTGAATGTCTCACTGGCTTTGAATATATGTACTGCTATTGATTCTATCACTCAGGCTTGCTGTTGATCCTGGAGTTTTACCCTGCCCTCACCTCGCATTCAAGAGCTACCTGTGGAGGAGCACATGATGGTGGACCAGGCTGCTGAGAACCTAGAGCAGCTCGAGAACCAGCCTGCTGCTGAGGAGAATGCTGCTTCTGAGCTGGAGGGGAGAGGGCCTCGGCCTCGGTGGACTCCGACATCGCCATGATCGAGAAACCTGCTGACTTCCCCAAACACGTCGTCGTCGCCGTCGTTTGCCTCCACAGGACACGTCGCTTCTCAGGCGCAGCAGCAGGATCGATGCCATCAACAAGGTTTCAAGCCCTCATCATCGGCTGGCGCTGCTGCTACTCCCTCCAAGTCTACTGCAGTGCTACTCCATCAGCTACAGCCAAGAAGAAGGGAAAGGAAAGAGCCTGAAGGCCAACGATGCTGAGACAAGTGTGGTGATGCCCACTTATGAAGGAAGAGCTGCTGATGCTTCCGTGCCTCCACCCCCGCATCTTTCCATCGGCAATGTGAGGGCCATTGGAACTGGCTTCTGCAGGATGCAGCCTGGTGCTGTGTCGGACAAGGCGCTGCTTGGTGGTTCTGATGATGATAGTACCTCTGAGTAGTTTTGGACCGGTCCTTTCCCTGGTTGCCCACCTTTGTGTGGGTTATTATCAATTCTCATGGATTTGGCCTTTGATGGCATTTGGTAGTATTTTATTAATGTCGATGAACTTATTCAGTTTGGTCGTGCTTTGGTTTTCTCTAGACAATGGTATTTGAGGCTATATTGCCTGATGCAATGCTATGATGAACGAATGGTTGTTATTCAGCTCTGGTACTTGTTTATGGGATCTCTTTTGCTTTCTGGGCTTCTTTCTGGTCTTTTTGTGGTACTAGCACAATCTGGGGAAGGCGGATTTCTTTTTGTGGAATTATCAGTGATGTTTAGCAGCCTAGTAATGCTATGAATTTCTCTTTCCTTTGAAATGGTGTAACACTGACATTTGATGCCCTAGTGCAGTCAGATTGCTGCTTAATTATTTGGTTTCAATGGCTACAACAAATAGAAACTGGAAGGTGCTTTCCTGGAATGTGAGGGGGATCAATGATCAGTCAAAGTGGAATGCAATTCGACATAAAATTGAAGAAAGTGCAGCAGCAGTATTGTGGTTTTCAGGAGACCAAGCGAGCTTCTTTTGACAGTACCTACTTGGCCAAATTCTGTCCACGACGTTTTAGTAACTTTGCTTTCTCTCCTTCTAATGGAGCATCTGGTGGCCTGTTGATAGCCTGGAACTCCAGTATCTTTTCTGGTATTGTGGTAGACACACAATGGTTGCCCTGACGGTAAACTAACATCAACATGACTGATCAGTCAATATATGTGACAAATGTTTATGGGCCATGCACAGCAGTTGACAGAGCGCAATTCATCAACTGGTTATATAATTATGAGCTTCCCAATTTGATCTGTGGCTAGTACTTGGTGATTTTAATCTATGCGTAGCCCCGGAAACAGGAACAGACCAGGAGGAAATGTCACAGATATGCTGCTCTTCAATGATCTTATCCAACACCTGGATCTGGTAGAATTACCAGTAAAGGGAGGGGATTTCACATGGAGCAATATGCAAGATAATGCATTGCTTGAGAGCTGGACTGGGTGTTCACTTGCACTAACTGGACTTTAGCTTCCCTAACACTATGGTTTTTCCTCTCTCAAGACCACATCTGATCATGTACCTCTAGTAGTGCAAATGGAAACTGCTATCCCAAAGTCACCCATTTTTCGATTTGGAAACTATTGGACATCTTTTGAAGATTTCACACCAACAGTACAGCACTATTGGTCTCTTCCTTGTTTCAAGGATAATATTGCAAACCTTCTGTCACTAAATTCAAAACTTTGAGAAAAGGGTTAAAGGCATGGAGTAAAGAACTGTCAAAACTCAACACTTTCATCATCATAACTGCAGTTGGGTGCTTGGGATGATAGATGGCCTAGAGGACCAAAGACCTTTGTGTCTCATTGAAAGGAATTTCAGAAAGCAGCTTAAAAAGCCCACATCATGAAGCTGTTGGAGGCCAAGCGTATCTATTGGAAGCAAAGAGCAACCATCAGATGGGTCAAATTTGGTGACGAAATTCCAGCTCTTTCAGGCAGTAGCACCCAGAAATATCGAAGGAACTACATTGCGAAAATCAAATTACCCTGATGGGTCTTTTGCCACTGAGCACGAGCACAAAGCTGCTGTCCTGTGGAACTCCTATAAAGAGAGATTAGGACAATCAGAACACAACAAATGTACTTTGATTTGGACTCTCTCATGAGGCTACTGATCTCTCAGCTCTAGATGAGCCTTTCACAAAAGAAGAGATAGACAACATTGTGAAGCCCTCCCCAGTGACAAAGCTCCTGGCCCAGATGGTTTTAATGGACACTTTATCAAAAATGCTGGGCCTATCATATGCCATGATTTCTACAAGCTGTTTGAAGAGTTTTATCAGGGGCATCTTAACTTACAGAGTTTGAACAGCTCCTTCATTACTTTGATCCCAAAAAATCAACACCTGAGACAACCAATGGTCATAGACCAATCTCTCTTCTTGGAGGTCCCATCAAAATGCTCACCAAATTGTTAGCCAATAAATTGCAGAGGGTCATCATGGGTTAATACATGATAATCAGTATGGTTTTATTAAAAATAGGACCATTCAGGACTGTCTATCTTGGGCCTTTCAGTACTTGCACATGTGTCATGCTTCCAAAAGAGAAATTGTTATTCTTAAGCTTGACTTTGAGAAAGCTTTTGACAAGGTTGAACACCCATGTCATCATTCAGATGTTGCCAGCACAAAGGCTTCACACCGAAATGGATACAGTGGATTCTCTCATTCTTTCCTCAGGCACATCCCAGATCCTACTAAATGGAGTCCCAGCAAGACAATTCATTGCAAAAGAGGTGTTTACAGGGGGATCCCCTCTCACCTCTCTTATTTGTATTGGCTGCAGATTTGCTCCAAAGTCTAATTAATGATGCATCATAAAAGAAAGACTCATTACGCGCCTCTAGCAAATTCTTATGGGGCAAAAGTATCCAATTGTTCAGTATGCCGATGAACCCTACCCTAATTTCATGCCTGCAATTACCAGAGAGCTCTTCTCCTCAAAGGTCTTCTACAGTGCTTTGGTGACTCTACTGGACTTAAAGATAATTTCCAAATCTTTTCTAGTGCCTGTTAATGTTGATGCTGAGAAGGCTCAACATCTTGCTGCTACACTGGGCTGTCAAGTGGGTGAAATGCCCTTCACTTACCTGGATTGCCTCTAGGCACCACCAGGCCAATAGTGCAGGATCTAATGCCGGTCTAAACGAATGGAGAAACGATTGATGGGAATTGCCCCATTTACATCATACCAGGGTAGACTCACCTTAATAACTCAGTGCTCACCCCTCTCTCGGCCTATATCATGGCTATTATCAAGCTCCCAGTGGATTTCATTGAACAGGTAGATAGTATCGAAGGTACTGCTATGGCGTGGCTCTGATCTAAACAAGAAAGGTAAATGTCTTGCAGCTTGGAGCAAGGTACAGAGACCAAAAGATCAGGGAGGATTGGGGCATCATTAATATTGCTGCATAGAATAAGGCCCTATTGCTGAAGCATTTGCATAAATTCTTCAATAAAGTAAATGTGCCTTGGGTTAACCTGACCTGGCAGGCTTACTACTCGGCAGCATTAGCACCTCAGGCTAGAGGGCCAAGAGGATCATTCTGGTGGCGAGCACTCTGTAGAAGTTTGATGATTATAGAGGCTATGCTCATGCTATAGTGGGCAAGGGTGATACAACCATGTTCTGGCGTGACATTTGGAACTTTGGATCTCTACAGAACCTTTATCCTGAACTCTTTTCTTTTGCCAGAGAGCCCAATTGTTCAGTTGCACGTTTCTTGAGCTTGATTCCAGATTATAATAGGGCCTTTCATCTTCCTCTATCTATTATAGCCTCACAGCAGCTAGGAGAACTCATGGACACTCTGAATGAATGGAATCGCCTAGAAGAACAAGTCCATTCTTGGGTTTATATGGGGAACAGGAGTTTATTCTACAAAGCGTGCATATCAGTGTATAATTGGAGAGTCAGACACACCACTCCCTTTAAATGGATCTGGAAAAGCTGTTGCCAAGGCAAGCACAAAATCTCTTTCTGGCTGCTCTTGAATGATCGTTTAAACACCAGAAATTTGTTAAGAAGAAAGAGATTTCAGGTCCCAACAGTAGATTGTGTGCTTTGTGCTGGACACTCTGAAGAAACATGTAAACATCTCTTCTTTACTTGTTACTTCTCTCAGCTTTGCTGGACTGCACTCCCACATAATATGGGATTTATCTTTACCTGTGGTGGAGATGCTTGAGGAGCAGAAACAACATTTCTCTCATGACTGCTACATGGAAGTTGTCATTTTGGCCACCTGGACTATTTGGACACATCGAAATAATTATCTTCAATGGTGCAGTACTCTCTTTCCCAAGATGGAAGCATGAAGTCAGAGAAATCTTCAAGCTAGCGATGCATCGGGCCAGGCCTGCGCGTCGATGCAAGACATGAAGTCTTGGCTTCAATCTTTGTAAATAGTAGTAGTCCTAACTGTAGCTCTTTTGTTCCTTCAAACTAACCATGTATAAAACTTAACTTTAATAAAAGCCCAGTAGGGGAATCCCCTCCTGTTTTTCGTCAAATATATATATATATATATATATATATATATATATATATATATATATATATA
>JAAXCT010002406.1:0-75972 GCA_012490785.1 Eragrostis nindensis
CGGGTGCATCCACGCTTGCTGGCCCTCCCTCCTTTGTGGGTTCCTCCCCACAGAGGGCGTCGGGATGGTGGCTCGTGGAGACCGGATGCGAAGGGAAAGGGGTACTCCTCAGCTTCAAGGGAGGTCGATGTTTCCGGTAAGCAGTGGTCGGCGTACCTCCCCCACTCTTAGTCCCTTTCCGTTGGGCGGTCCTCAGTCCTTCAAGGCTTCCTCCCCTTGTTGGAAGGTGGAGGGGCGGCAATGGATCAGCGCAGCTACGAGGGGAGGTGTGGCGGTACAAAGCCCATTGTGATGCTGGCAAGTATGCTGTTCAGGTGGTGCTACTTCGTCGATGATTGGTGGTTGTTGTTTAGCTCGTGTCAAGGCTAGAGCTTGTTTCTTAGTCGATCGAGAGTTGTGTTTTTTTCTTTGTTTATCTCAGTTGTATATTGTAATTCTGGGTGTTTTTGTTCTGTTGCCTCAACTCGGTTGTAACTCCTTCCGGGCCGGTTTTGGCCACCATTATAATCAATGGAAATTCAGGTGGGGATTCTCTCTCCCCATGACCTTCAAAAGAAAAACCTATTGGAAAGTCATATGACGTTGAAATTGCATCTGATATGAAATATAGTGTAACACATACTAATTATCAATAATATTACTAAGATGCGATATAAAATTTATAGTTTAAAATACAGATTTGATACCAAAAAATTAGTATTTAATTTAACTCGATCATTATGCTTGCAAAAGTATTATCTAAATAAAACTATATCTATTTATGTGTCTTTCTAATTTCTAGCCCCGTGCGGTGCGCGGGTTGAAAGGCTAGTTAACTTAATAATTGACTAGACGGAGAAAAGGAAAGCCTCTACATTCACCCTCAAAATCTAGAAATTCCCACGTTAATCTCGGAGAAAAAAAGAAAAAAAATTACCCACCACTGCCATATGAAAAAAGTAGTCTCACTTGTCCTCAAAATCTTTTAAAATTTACCCACCACCGTCATTATGAAAGTTATTATTTACCAAACTATCACGTTAATTGATTAAAAAAATTACCCACCATTGTCTTTGCAAAATAAATTTAAAAAACAAATCTCTACATAATAAGGCAATAAAAGAATATAAAAAAGAATATGTATTAACATAGAAAGCAGGATGTACGTCCTAATACATTCATATGTATGCCAGGAAAAGAAATCATATGCCCTAATGGCGTCTTCTATCATTCCGTCTAGATATCGAACTCTATGGCAGTCACCATCTTGCTGCTCGATTGGAACTTTAAGATTTGGGCCCGTCTATGTGATACTCGGGTGTTTCTGGGGACACCAACACCCGAGTGTTGGCAGGCATCAAAACACCCGAGTCTGGCTGGATTAAAAATCGGGTGCTACTAAGGGCTCCAGCACCCGAATTTCTGACCCTTCAATTATTATCTAATGGCTCAAATCAAAACAAGACCCAGAAGAAGAGTTCGTCATTGTTTTGTCCTGGTCCTCTCTAAAATGCCTGAGCACACATGTTCCATGCAGAAACTTAAAAAACACATCTGGCCGTTGATTTGCACATCAATCAAAAAGGTATGAATAGACCATCCAACACAAAATTCATACAAAACTATTCTGATCATTCAAATACATAGAATATGTTCATAATGGATGAATTATTCTTCAATAGCAACATAGCTTCTCACATAACTACATATGTTCAAATATGTCAAAGAGGACAATTTCTGGAGACCCATGCTAGCAAAATACGTCCAGCACAAGATTGTAATGCCTTTGTTCCATAAGCAAAGAAAATGGTGTACTTTCACCAAAAAAACTTGTTGATCCACTGCAAGACACATAGTTATAGACTATGCACTAGCCGCAATCAATAAGCATCCTGCACAATAGGTATATGGAGCGTCATGCAATTGAAATAGAACTATAAAAAAGGTTTAGATCAAGTGACATGGGCACAAAACTACAAGAATCAAACAATAATGTCCTGCACAAAGTCAAATGGTTTGTGTTCCAGTCGAAATTTTCAAATGTCATAACGCAGAATCACATAAATTAAAAAAAAATGTCCTAGAGAAAGTCAAAAGTTTAGGTTTCCGGTGGAAATCCTCAAATGCCATAACGCCAAATTCTCCTGATACCAGAAAGGGAAAGTCAAATATTTCAAAAAAAATGACTTGACTTCGACTTGGCATTTTGTAGAAAATGTACAGTCATGTATCTTTGTTATGTTAAGCAGTAGAATCATGCCTATTCATCTCAAATGAGAACCAAACTTCACAGTTACAAGGAAGTTACAGTGCACAAAAACTAAAGTTACATGAATAATTAGGTGTAATATTATCATATTAGAAATGTAACTTTAACAAATTATATGTGTAATATTTAGCAAAGGTTAGGACTGCTCATAATTCAGTGGAGGAAATCCAACAATCTACAAGAGTTCAAACACCAAAACAAAATGCAGGAGAATCATACCATGCCCTGATCCAGACATACCACTTACGAGATATCCGAGAGGGGGACTACCCAACAACAACAAAAACAAAAACAACAAAGCTTTTCATAGACACTGTACTCCGATGGAAAGAAAATACAGTAGGTATGCATTGTGCCCAGATGTACAACCACACCAGAAGGGTAAGAAGGAAGCATAATCTTAGATCTTCTGTGCCAAGAAAGTCAGAGAGGACGCAACACTCAAATCGAAAGAAGTGACACAAGAACTAGATAAAAGGAATCAAAAAATGGGATGATCCAAGAGATGCACCCTGTCGTAATCCCAACGTCAAAAGATAGATCAGGCTTAAGACTAAAAAAAATGGAAGAGGTTAGTACATGACCTACATGTGTATATGCTTCTCCCGACTCAGTTCTTCAACTATACTTGCTTCGACGACACATTTATGCTTAACATCTTGAGCTGCAACTGATGTAATACCACCTTGAGCAGCATCTGAAGTTACAGACTGAAATCCCAAAGTTCTGAGTGAGATAGTTGAGACTGAAAGAAAACTAGTGTATTCAGTGGAATAAAGGAAAACACATAGTGAAAGATTTCAAAATATAGCTATCTAAGAAGAGTGATAACAAATTAGTTGATTATATTTAAATCCTCAAATTACAGTAACCAAATTTCCAAATTTATTCTATGCGGTTTAGGTTGACAGATGATCACTATAGGCTGAGTATGTATCCTCAAATAAATGACCAAAACAGAATAAATTCTTGTACAATATAAGAACATCATATAGCCATAGAAGATATATGACAAAGTTACAGCTCAACGGAGCATATATCACGGTGTATAACAACTGTAACTTTAGTATCCATTAGTAGTAACACCGAACAGCAAAATGAAAACATTAATGTTCTGGCATAGCTGCACATAAAAACGTACAAAATGCCTAATGCGATACTTGTCACTAGGGTATTCATCGGAGCAGAATGAATCTTACTCACACAATGAAATAATATGGTATCATTGTCACATGAAACATATATTTTCCCTTGCAAAAGCATGATAGAAAGATTATGATAGCACTGTCACAAACATATATCGACTTAGAACATAGAGTTCATGTTGTGTTGGAGGGAGTTTTGGTCATATGCAGTAAATAAAGTGCGCAAGCAAAACAAAAAGACACATGCTAGAAAATTTGGAATTCAGGAGCAATGCAAAATTCAAGTGTGTTAAAATAACAATGAACCCTTAATCGACAAATGTGGGCTTCAAATCGACTATGCAACCAATACATGACAATGCTAAAATCCAGAAGCATTGTGAAGAGAAGCATATCCTTAGCTCTACTACTAGCCGCTTTACACAGGGACAAACAAGAACTGCCTCCCTGATACAAACAGGAGCAGAGAGAATGAAGGAGCCTATGCATGTGAAGAGAAGCGAGTGGATGAAGAGGCAGCTCACCGTGGAGGAGCTCAGTGCCAGAGATCGCGTGCTATGGTGCTAGTGGAGGTTGCAGTCGGCTCACAGTGTCGGAGGCAGTCGGCAAGGATCCTTTCGTCGTGGATCCGGTCGCCGAGGATTCAGTCGCCGTGGATCCTGCCGCTGAGGATCTGGTCGCGGTGGATCCGGCCTGTAGATCTTGCCGTCGTGGATCCGCCATGGTGTGGGGTTGTTGAGACAGGAGAGGCACCAGGAGGAAGGCGTGCCTGTGTGCGGAGGAGCGGAGAGCTGCTGCTGTGCGGAAGAGCAAGAGAAACTAAACGGAAGATCGCCGGCAAATCGCCTCCGTCCTGCGCACCAGAACAAAGCCCGAACAAAACCAAACGAGATCAATGTCAGAAATCACAACACGGCACCACAGGAGGTAGGAGAGAGAAATGGATTTGCAGAAGCTTACCGGAAGATCGCCTCCGACGACCGAGGAGCCAAACCCTAGCGGTGCAGCGCAAGAAGCAGGAAATGGGGAGGAGAACGAATGCAAGGTAGAGCAGGACCAGAAGCGCAGGAAAATGTGAGGCCTGAGTGCAAAATCGAACGGATGCAAGGCAGAGCCAGGACGCCATCGCACGGCCAGAAATTCGGGTGCTGGCACGGGCCAGAACACCCGGGTGACATATAGCTTTCCCGTAAGATTTTTACTCCAATTGAAGAGGTCACGATAGGAGTTCAGACTGACCGCAACAATGACCTGGAAAGGCACAGGAACTGCAAATTTAGTGGCGCAGACGTCCTGGATGGGCTGCAGCAACAACCTGGAAACGGATCGCCATGTCCCGGGTTCCCGTCACGTTCCGCCAATTCTAGCGGGTGCTGGGGCATCCGCCAAATCCGATCCTCCCCGACGCCGTCGCGCGGGCCACCCCATCTCCCCTCCGCGCCGCGGCCCTCCCCGCCGCGGCACCGCCCCATCTCCCCCCCTCCCGACGCCCCTCCGCCTGGCCCTCCACGCCGCCGCACGCCCGCCGCCACCACCTGGCCCTCGACGCCGCCTCCAGGCCCTCCACCTGCACCTCGACGCCGCCTCCCCCTAGCCCTCGACGCCGTCGTGGCAAGATCCTGGAGAGGGACGCGGCAGGGATGCGTTGCGCGGGGCCGGGACGCGAGCAGGGACGCCGTGGGCGCATGCGTCATGCAGCCGGGGCGCGGTAGGGAAGCGGGGGGGGGGGGGGGGGGGGGCGCGTCGCGCGGCGGCGCGACGCTCTTGGGCCAGGAGCTCGGCTCGGGAGGCGGCGATGTGTGGATTTGGAGGAGCAGATACAGAGTCATTGTTGCAACAAAAACGAAATTGGAGTGTGGAATCTTTTAGAGAAGATGTAGAATATTCCTATAGAGGATGAAAAATAGAGGACACTGTTGCGGTTAGTCTCAGTAAAGCGTTGTAGAAACGACAGCAAGTTCATAAAGTAATAAAGGATTGCTGGGTAGGCCATAAAAACATAATGAAATTTAATATACATCCAAAAGAACACACAGGGGCGTGATCAGTACATAAAAAATGTCTACGCTAAAAACATTTAAGCATAATCTAAGCACTGGCAGATTGCCAGAGCAACGATGCATCAGTTGTAAAGATGATCCTCATCGGCGTCGTAGGCTGTGCTAGCAGGTTCGGCCGCTTGGGTCTTCGCCGGGAAGCGGAACTCGTTGCCAAATCCTCTCGATTGCTGCAACGTTTGCGGGAACGCCTGGTACTTCCTGACGTCCGCGTCGCCTACGCTCCTCCGGGCAAACTTCATGGACTCCTCGAAGTGAGCCGCCTTGATTTCTGCCGGTTCCTCGACGCTGTCCACCTCCATTTCTTCTTCCGAGCTCTCCTTGCCCTTCCTCTGTCGTTCGATGTCCTTGTCAATATCCTCACGGATGGCGTACTTGCACGCTCTCTGGCAAATCTCAGTGATGTCCGCACCACTGAAGCCTGCCGTGAACTTGGCGAGCGCGCCGAGATCGACGTTCTTGGCGACAGGAGACTTCCTCAGGCACGCCTTGAAGATCTGAAGCCGCGAAGCTTGGTCCGGCAAGGGGATGTAGATCAGCTGGTCGAGGCGGCCGGGACGGAGCAGAGCAGAGTCGATGATGTCCGGCCGGTTGGTGGCACCGATGATGAACACCGTCTTCTTGGCGTTCATGCCGTCCATCTCGGTAAGCATCTGGTTGAGGACCCTGTCCGCCGCGCCTCCGGCGTCTCCCACGCCGCCGCCCCTCTGCGTGGCGATGGAGTCCTGCTCGTTGAAGAACAGGACGCACGGCGCCGACTGTCGCGCCTTATCGAAGATCTCACGGACGTTGGCCTGCTCTCGCCGAACCACATGGTCAGGAGCTCGGGACCCTTGACGCTGATGAAATTGGCTAGGCACTCGTTCGCGATCGCCTTTGCGAGCAGGGTCTTGCCGCAGCCCGGTGGCCCGTAGAAGAGCACGCCCTTGGAAGGGGACATGCCGAACTTGTCGAACATGTCCGGGTGCTCGACCGAGTACTGGACGGTTTCCTGGAGCTCCCTCTTGACGCCATCGAGGCCGCTAATGTCGTTTCAGCCGATGTTAGGCACCTCGACCACCGTCTCACGAAGAGCAGATGGATTCGTGCCAACAAGAGTGATCGTTTGTGATGGCCATGGAATTGAGAATTTCGGCATCGATGCCAAGTCGATCACGCCATCTTCTCACACGTATGCACTGCAGGGCCGCCTCGGTGCAAAGAGCAGCCAAGTCGGCGCCAACATACCCGTGCCGTGCGTATCCCTGGCCACAACCTCAAGGTTGACATCGTCGGCGAGCTTCATGTTCTTGGTGTGGACGCGCAATACTTCAAGGCGGCCGACCTCGTTCGCCACCGCACGGGCGATCAGAGTCTTCCCTGAGCCGGGAGGACCGTACAGAAGAATACCTTTGGGTGGGCGGCTTCAAGCCGATGGACTTGAACAGCTGCGGGTGCCTGAGCGGCAGCTCGACGCCTCGACCAGCTCCCTGATCTGCCCGAGCTGCTTACGCATGCCGCCGACGTCGTCGTAGCCGACTTCGTCAAGCTTCTCCTCGTCCTCCCGCTTCACCGGCTCGCCGTCGCATAAGATCTCGGTGTCCGGCGCGACGATGCAGTACTCGCCTAGTCGCCTGCAGGTTCGATGTCCATGACCTTGAACTCGACGCTCCGCATGCCGCCGCGGACGAGGAAGAGGTCGCCCTTTCGGACAGGGCGGTACGCGTCGACGAAGTAGGGCTTGAGGTACGTACGCCTCGAAGAGGTCGCCGGCGAGGCCCTCGACGGTGTCGTCGACGGGGAGGCTGTGGACGCGGTTCCCGTACCCGACGTTGTGGCACTGGTGCACGGACACCACGTCGGCGAGGCGCACCCGGAGGTTGGAGCGAACGGCCTTGTTGATCTTGAGCGCGTGCTCCGCGCACTGCTCGTCCGACAGGACGGTGCAGAGCCCTTGAGCAGGATGATGTCGCCGCTGAACAGGGATAGCTTGTCCAAAGTCGCCGGGTGAAGATTGCAGACGGAGTTGTCGTCCATGGTCGCCTCCTCCACCACCAGGCGGTTCGCGGCCTTTTTGGCGGCGGGAGCAGAGGACGCGGCTCCGTCGGCGGCCATCGTTCCCAAAACAGGTGTCGCTCTCCTTTGGCTCTCGCTGCTATTATTGCTCTTCAGCGAAGGCAGTTTGTGTTTCGATGGGAAGAAAGAACGGGGGTTCCGCCCCTTTTATTGCCCGCGATACTCCGATCTGCCCGCGAACTCAGAGTCCGAGGATGACGAGCGTTCCTTGCAGATTAGTATAACTGCTTGCTACGATCGAATCCGAATCACAGTCTGATCGCCACCCGTGCGCGAGTCCGAGTAAGGTGTATCTAACATCCAAAGAATCGGCACTTGCCGACCACTACAAGCCCAGCCCAATAAGGTGGCGAACCGGTAGCCCAAGTTCGATCGAAATATCTCTCTGTGCCGTGCCATACCGAGCCGGAGGAGTCAGAGTCACCTCCACGGCACGCCCCAGCAGCAGCATATTCCCTCGCCGAACAAGACGCATCATGTCGGCATCGTCGACGAAGCCGCCGTTGTTGCACATCGCCGTGATAGCTTGCTAAAAGGCCGTGAAGCAAGACAGAGACATCCCGGCCAATTGCTCATCGCAGCCTGCAGGTCCAGGGCTCCATGCTCAACGTGCCAATCTAATACGCTTGCCGGTGGCTGACCATGTAAAACTTCAGGCAAGGATGGACCTGGGAGTGGGAGGAGGCTCGGAGATTAATTAGCTGCCGAACGGCTTATATAGGCCACCACTGAACCAGAATTAGGAGAAGATTTCCAACGAGCACCTAATGTTCCCTAGACGCCGGTTGCAATCGATTCCCAACCTAATTTGGGGCAGTGGTCTGTGGATCCCTTCTCCTGCACTACGCACCCATCTGATTCTGCTTGATACATTCGGACAGTATAAAGTTTGCAGCTGCTTGATTCTCTTGACAGAAGGATGCAAGACAAGAAAATGGTGAAACAAACATGCAGAACTTATTGAGTCCTTGACAAGAAAACAATCATGCATATTACAAAGAAGTGAGTTAAATCGAGGAAACAACTTCTCTCCAAGATTATTAGTACGTTCAGTTTTGCTCGCGAAGTCTGTATAATGCCTCAATAGCAAGTAGCAAGTATAACTTTTCGTTTTACCATTATTTGAATTAGTATTTGTAGTTTGAGAAGAAGAAGAGCATCTTTTATGTCTGCTGATTGGTGTTTCTCTTGGGTCATAGAGCTCTAGAATGTAAGACAACAATATACAGTTAAATGTCTTAATTGCCATGAATGTACAAAAAATTAAAATGTAAAATTAATTTCTTTTGTCATTATGTAAAGTATGCACACTACAGTCATGTTAATTTTTTGCAAGAATACTATGGTTTAGCAAAATTCTTTGGTTTAAAGAAGTATGGAGGTGTTTGGATGTAACAAGTTTTGCAGTTTTAAAAATCATGGTATTGCTAAAAGTGCAATAATTTTGAAGTTTTAAACTCCAATCATGATCTTTTTTTTTTCTAAACTATGGTTTTGCTTAGCACTGGCTTTTAAGACCATGGTTTTCTAATACTTCGGTTGTGAAAAGCTACAATATCCAAACATGGCCTAAATGGAGTAGTTTTAATCATGATTGAATCCTATATTAGTTATGTGAAAAGACATATGATCTTTTCTCATTAGTCTAAATAAATAGAATCATGGTGAATTTCAAAGCACTATTCGACAAGAAAATACAAGAAAAAAAAGAAGAAATCATAGAATTTGTCTTATTAGTCAAAATTAGAGCTATTCGACGGAATGCTTTAAATTGTTTCAGTGCACTGTCTGATATGAATGCAAGTATAAATTATCATGGTTAGCTTTTGTGGATATGTTCTCATGTGAAATCTAAGACTAGCCGCGCATTGCGCAGGTAGGTTGCGTACCATATGATTTTTATTTGCACGCAGAAACATTGTCTTTGGCAGGTTTCAATCCCACTTTGTTAGTATCCCTTACTTTATTTGTGATTTTCTAATCACGTTGCTTGAATAGTCACCTCCGTCGAATGATACAAGCTATCACCTCCACTTACTAAGTAACATCAGTATGAGCTGAGAAAAATTTTGCAACTGAGATTGCTCTCACATATTTGCCAAAGTCGCAAAAAAATCATATAAATATACATTGGCAATATTATATACTGAAATCTTTTTCCACTAACATGCAGGGTTTGAGGGTTTCACCATTGTATCCCTTCTCTCTCCCTTCAGCTAACCCTTTTATGCAAAACCTTCGTTCTCCGAATATACATGACGTATCTCATTAAACTTTTGTTTGATACCTTCCTTTCACCCAGATGTTTAGCGCAGAGAACACAACCATTAAGTACCACAACTTTGTTGTTTGTCATGATCATGATTGTATAAATATTCCATGAAGTATCCTCGCAAAAAAAAAAAAAAAATCAATGAAACAGGCTTAGCTCACGGGGACAACATGGAACAGAAACTGCTTAAACGGGCATGTTATCATGTTACAACAAATATACAGTAGATTCTTAGAACTTCATGATACAAACATTGATTTTACTGATTGAAACAGTTATGCAGAAAATGCTAGAACTTCAGGATACAAATATTGGTCTTCCTACCTTACAGATGTCTACAAGGACAACAATTTGTCAAGCTGAAGTCAATAATCAGAAGTAGCCTCCTTCGCAAAAAAATAATAATAATCAGAAGTAGCCTAAGCAAATCTATCTATCTTCTATCTATTATCTTAGTATTTGAAGGTTAAAAGAAGCCACCACATTCGCTCTCAAAGCCACGAAATTACCATATTAATCAAGAAAAAACAAAAATAAGAACATTTGGATTTTATGAACATTCAAAGGTCTAGTTTAGATGAAAGAATCCCTGTCAAATAAACTGAAGCATATCATAATTCAAAATAATTAAATTCGGAAAAAGAAACTAGAGAAGAGTCCGTGTCGAACATACCATAGTATAGTAGAACGTACCAAGTTTAGTCTCCGTAGCCATTCAAACAAACTCTATGTCTGTACTCCGTCTGGTGTAGAATTAGTAGTCGTCCTACGTTCGCGAGCAGGTTCACAAAAAGAAGTTGTTCTACCTTAGAAAGCGACGTGCGGATGTTTTTGCCCTCGCGTTCTTCTGTAACGAACAACCAGTCGACCATGCGGAGATACACATCAAGAACATGAAAAAACAACACTATATACGGACCAAGAATGGAAGATTCAATCCATTTACGAATTGCAGAACCCTGCCAAACAAGAAAGTGAAGGCCGTGGGAACAATGGCATTGGAGAGGAAGACATAAAATAGGCGGTTTGTGTAAGGTAAAATTCCTAACAAGCTAACTGCACGCAGCCATAGTGATAAAACAAAATTGTTTTGAATCTTTTGAGAGAGATCACATACCCGAAGAAAAGTATTGCAACGATGTCTAGCCACGCTATTAGCGTGGGCCATATGCCTAGTACCAATATATTTATTGGCTAGAATTCCCCGCACGGCAGCATGCCATGCAACGCTCTCCAGCCAAAATTTTTTATCTTTCCTGCTATATCTAATTTCCATAATTTAATTAGTCCATACATGATTGTCTCCAGACCCACCTGCTTGAAGGCCAGATATGCTTCTACCGAATTTATGCTGCTATTCCCTTCAAACAAATTTATGCTGCTATGGACAATGATATGTCTACCTGACAGAGAACAATCCATTCCGGTTGTGGTACTATGCAACTAGATCCTCCCTTCCTTGTGTCATTGGTATTTGGAAAATGCGATGTGCATCCACTGGCCAAAACAAAAAATTCACCAGATCCTCATCCCACTGACCATTTACAGGATTTATAAGTTCTGAAACTGTTGTTGCAATATTATTACCTTGCGCCGTAGAATTTTCAGGTTGTGTGTGACTGAATGGGGGTACAATTATTCTCCCAAATATTAGAGTCCCATCTCCAACACTCCATATGCACCCACGTTTAAAACACTCCAAACCTGCGAGTACACCGGCCTGCCAAGTGTAGGAGCTTCCACTCTTCACTTTTTTTTTCATTTAGTAAACTCCCATCAGGATAGTATCCAGGACCCTGGCGCACAAAGTGAGTTCGGTTCAGCCAACAGTCTCTGCATTTGTTTGGCAAGCATATATAGCAATATTAAAGCCATGTAGATTGTAGATCTCTAAACCCCATTCATCCTTTAGATTTCGGTATGCATAATTTCCACCAAAGCTTTCCAATGAATCTTTTTGTGCACATCATCGTTGCCCCACCAGAATTGAGATATGGCATCTGAGATCCCTTTGCAAATGTTCTTTGCAAATCGCATATGTATTGTTTATGTGGATGAAGGTTAGCACATAATCCATGTTGTTCCAAGCGTAGCATTCATGTTAAACCTTTTACCTTAACGAGGACAAAAGCATAAAGAGGTGTGCTATGTGCATGTGTGCTTCTGCCTCACATGAGGATTGGGCGGTAAGTGGATTTTGAAGTAGAGAACTACAAAAGTAAGCGAGTGCATTTGTAGAGAATTTCTACAATTCTGCTCAGTGCTCACGATCTGCCTTCTTACAGCAAACATATATAACTAGCAAGTTGCTCCAAGAAGTTAATTCTTTTTTTTTTAGCTCTCTCTGTCCCACTCTCTTCTGATGTAACTAAATGATGATGTTGTGATGATTCGCTACATAATGTTCATCAAGGTACTCCCACCTAACCACGCATGTAATGATTTCCATTTTCCGAACCTTAAAAATACACTTGTGGCACATTACGATTTTTTTCTCTTAACGTATTTATAAAAGAACATTTATCTGTTTATCTATAGTATTGGGTGCACTTAATCTCAAGACCGCAAAATGTATTCCATTTCATGCAGACAATTAATGTCAACTAATTAAAATGGTGTTCTCTCGTGTCCCATTATCTTCCGCGAAAATGACAGACAACCACTTTTGATGTAACTGACTGATGATTCCGATGATTCGCTCAATAGGGATTAGAAGAAATGTTTACCTACATATTCCCACCTAACCATGGACGTAATCATTTACTGTCTCACCTTTTTTTTTGTTGCAACTGGACATGGAATCAAACCAATCGGCAAATCGTTATTACCAAATTGGAGGTATATATTGAATTAGGCACCAACATGTCATCGTACGTAGCTGTAGTCTATGCAAGAAGTTGGGACGAATATTAACTTTAGATGAGTTGCTTGGGGACGCATTGTTCCCTTCAAAATAAGCGCACGCCTCTCCACTCATATCTTTCATAAAATTGATAGTGGCTGCTAATAAGAGATGTGAAATCATACATATATTGGTCAGCGAGGCCCAGCATATATTAGTCCTGAAATATTTGATGGCCTTTTGCATCGTTTGACTTTTATTTCTTTTGAGAACAATTGCCGTGATTTTAATATGCAAGTAATATGGTTGATGGAGACTGTTCATCGCTCGTTTGAAAAGAACCCGACAGCGGAACCGGCTGCTCCCAGAACACTTGCCGGCGAACAATAATTGACAATGGTGGCATGACGTGTTCATTCTAGTAATAGCCTCGCCGGGTAGGTATACACAGAGTTTCGTTGACCACCGCCTGCAGTAACATGTGCTCAAGAATTTGCCCAAAAAAAAAGTAACATGTGTTCAAGGTTGGTGCCGGAGGCTACATCAGCTTGCAAAGTAGTTGGAGCATCAAGCAAAACATAACGGCGCCCGATCTACATGCTACCTATGATCCAATTTCATGCTGGCGGCTACCACGTACTGCACTTCCATATAGGTTTCTCATTAGGGTCTCGTAGCGAAGAATGTCGACGCTTGGGCTTAGTGATGTAGAAGGTGACTCATTCTCAGCGCCGAGGAATTGTGGTTGCTAGATGGTTGCTCAGTTGTAGTAGAGTGTTTTTTTTTCTCTTTTAGCTGCTTTGTAATGACTACATGTAACATATGTTGCAGAGGTCGGAATAAAATTTTCTATTCTAAAAAAAAGAGACTCATATATACTTCCTCTGGTTTTAAATATATGACACAATTGACTTTTTCGTTACTTTGACTATTCGTCTTATCTATAAGTATTGTGCAAATAGTTAAATATATAAGTTAACCTTAAGTAATTTTGATGATAGATATAATGTTTTTTATTTTCAGTTCAACCACTTATTATTTAAATATATATTGTTATTCAAAGTTCAACAAAAAAATCAATAGCATCATATATTTAAGGGTTAATTGTAAATTCCATCCCATAACTTATTCTTAGTTTGATATTCTCCCCTATAAGTTCGTTTGTTGCAAAAACAACCCCACCCCACTCTAGTTTTGGTTGAAATAGCCCCCTAATTTTCATGTGCTCTCTCAAATAGGCAAAAAAAAAAAAGTCACGTAAATGCGTGTCTCCTAGCTCGAGTTTTGCACTTGCGTACGGTAGCGGTGGGATTGTCGAGCAATTGAATATGTTATGTTCAGATGTAATTGCACGCGTTAAAGACACAATTAAAGCAGTGAGTTCTAGTATGGTGGGTCCACGATAGCATCGGATATAGCCAAACTACAAAACTCGACTTGACATAAATTATTCGACTCATTAGCTAAGCGTCGTCGGTGATAATTTTTTGCCTATTTGGAAGAACACATGAAATTTGGGGACTATTTTAACCAAAACTGGGGTGGAATATTAAACTAGAAGCAAGTTATGAGGTGGAATATTAAACTAGAAGCAAGTTATGAGGTGAGATTTGCAATTAAGCCTATATTTAAAATCGGAGGGAGTAGTTAGTTGCCCTCCGCGGGGTTCGTCGCCGATTTGATGCTGAGACCCCGTTGGATGAACACCCGCCACCAAGTCTATAAATAGCCCCGCGTGATTTGCTCGTTCTGCAAATCTGCCGCCCACTGTGTCGAGCTCGCCGGAGCAAACAGAGCATGGGCTCCCAAAACCAACCTCTGCCGCCGCTCACCAGCGCGGAGCTCCTGCAAGCGCAGGCGGAGCTCTGGTGCCACGCGTACGGCTTCTTGAAATCCATGGCGCTGCGCTGCGCGATCGATCTCGGAATCCCCAACGCCGTCAGCCGCTGCGGCGGCGCGGCGTCGCTCCCAGGACCAACTTCTCCGAGCTGCACGCTGCTCTCCCCGTCGCCCCGAGCAAACGGCCGTGCCTGTCACGCCTGATGCGGTTCTTGGCCGCGTCAGGGATCTTCACAGTGGACGACGATACCAAGAACCCAGCAGTACAAGAAGGCGAAGTAATCTACCGCCTCACCGCGACGGCGACGGTGGCCACGTATGCTTGTCGCCGTTCATCTCCGGCTGTTTCGTCCCGGCAGGTTTCATGGCTTCGCTACGTCTAGCGGAGTGGCTCGCGACCGAGGACGGCGGCGCGGCGGCGGCGGAGACGCCGTTCACGATGGCGCACGGCACCGACTTCTGGGGGATGTGCGGCGGCGACGCCGAGTTCGGAGCCGGTTTCAACAAGGCGATGGAGTCCGACAGCCGCTTCGTCGCCGGAATCGTGGTCCGTGAGTGCGGCGACGCGTTCGCCGGGGTGACGTCTCTGGTGGACGTCGGCGGCGGGGACGGGACGATGGCCAAGGCCATCGCCGAGGCCTTCCGCACGTGCGGTGCTCGGTGCTGGAGCTTCCCCAGCTTGTTGATGGCCTGCAGTCTGATGATGGCAACGCTGAGTTTGTTGCAGGGGACATGATGGAGTTCATCCCTCCAGCTGATGCTCTGTTGCTCAAGGTACGTACAGTTTGGCTTAATTGTATCGTCTCGCGCGTCTTATGAAACCGTACCGTACGTGACCCTGCTGCAACGGTGTAAATTGTTACAGTTTGTTTGCATGACTGGGGCGACGAGGATTGTGTCACCATCTTGAAGCGATGCAGAGAAGCTATTTGTACTCGGGAACCAAAAGGGAAGGTGATCATCATAGATACGGTCATCGGCTCCGTGGCGTCCAAACAAACATTTGAAGCGCAACTCTCGATGGACCTTGCGATGATGCTGCTGGTGACGGGCAAAGAGCGAGAGGAGGAACAGTGGAGTAGGATGTTCATGGATGCAGGGTTTGCTGGGTACAAGATCAGTCCCATCTTGGGGACTCGTTCACTCATTGAGGTTTATCCTTAATTAGACGGTCAGGCATGCAGAATGAATGACTGTGAGCTACGTATCGGAGAGCCCTCTAGTTGATGGAGGAATGGATCCCACTCGTTTCTATTAGTTGGCCATGACAGAAGTGCGTGTATATGCATCGTCCTCTGGGCTTTCAAACTGTACTAAGCAAACATTACATATGTGCACAAGGAAAATTTGTAATTAATGGAATAAAGCCTTGTTTTCATATATAAAAATTATCATTCCGACTACAAATGAATTACATACAAAAGGCACATGAACAAATTTGTTTTGGACCAGGCTCTACTCTTGCTCTTGGCCTTGGCAATATCATCTTTGGTCACTGCGCTGTTGCACGCAACCGGAGAAACGTTGCTTCATTTGCCCAGCACAGCAGCAGTCTCGCAGCTGCTCGTCAGTCGTCACGGCATTCTTCTTCCCACCCGCCTTCATCATGACAAGTAATATCGCGTCACGGGAAAGCCTTACTGCAACTTAACTTAATTGCATCATTAATTGGTAGCCGCGGTGCCTTTCATGTTCTTGAACACTATATTGCTGAACTGCACCGCGGAGTTCTGCTGCTCCCAGGGCTTTGGTTTGGAGGGATCGGCCATAATTAATGATGATAAACAGGGTTCTTGACATTGTCCATTACCCCATTCATGAATGATGTCCATAGGGTCTACCCCTCAGTCCCCTTGCCAACAACTACTCTTGATTCGGTCTCGCAAAAAAAAAAAAAAAAAAAAAACTCTTGATCCGAGCACCAAACATATTGAGCGCGACACAAGTGGGCCCCACGCACCGACAGTGATGCCAGAGACACTTGTGCCTCGGAATTATGGTGTTCCAAGCTTCCGATGCTAATAATCACATGGCTCGGGCCGCATTCTAAGTCGTTGGCATAGTACAAGGTTCTTGGTTCCTGTCTCGTTGGTCATCGATCACAGGTCTTGATGGTGGTTTTGAGTAGGATGCGAACATCCTTGCTTTGAGAGATATGGATGACATCGGTCTCGGGGCTGTTGCCGGACACCGTGATGGTGAGGCGAGTTGAGCTGTCGGTGCCACTTTGCACGGGTTTTCTTGTTCACCCTGCACGAATTCGTCCACCATATATACATTGCCGTTGCAGTCCATGGCGCCCGTGCCAGACACGGTGAGCTTCTCGATGTTGTTGAACCTAATCCAACGAGGAAGAAGGCTCTGCTTGCTCCGTGCCGATTTTGTCCTTGGGAGAGCGACGAGTACGTGCGCCCTGGAGTCTGAGCGTGACCGGACACTTGCACGGGCCTGACAGCACCACCTCCTTGACGAGCACGAATTTGTCCACGCATGCTGGAACGGGAACGCCTTGGTGTTGTCGCTCTGCCGGTCGCCGGCGGCTCCGTGGCTGTCCACGCAGCCCTCCGCCGGCGCCGGCGCATTTTCCAAGGGCTGACGTGCTGCCGGTGTAACTTTACGGTGTGCGTATTGTGCCTTCTGGAACGTGGTGATGCCGTTGAAGCTGAGAAGTCAACTCGGATCGAAGATGATGAATCGGACTAGCCGACTAGGAACACCGTAACTGAGGCATGTCAAACACCACTCACATGCAGCTTTCCCGAAGGGACCATCCCGTACGGAGTGCGTTGTTGATGCATCGTCCTCATCCTCTGGGCTTTCAAACTAGACTAAGCAAACATATGCACACAAAGAAAAATTTATAATGGAATAAAACCTTTTTTCATGAGCGATTTTCTTTTGGACGAGGCCCCGCTCTTTCCCTTGGGCAAGATCATCTTTGGTCACCGCACGCAGCCGGAGAAACGTTTGCTTGATTTGCAGGGGACATTCACATGATGGGCTTCAATTCATGCCTCCAGCTGATGCTCTGTTGCTCAAGGTACGGGTATTAGTAATTGTAGAGAGGGAGAGAGGCAATGCGTGCTGTTTCCATTGAGGAGTGTTGTACATATACACATGCGAGAGGGAGATCGTGAGAACGATCAGGCCTACAAGCAAGGAGAGCACCAGAACGTGCCCTGGTATCTAGGAATATCTACGGTTACAACAGACTCAGTCATACTCGCTAACACCCCCCCTCAGTTTGTGCGTGAGGTGAATCAACGCTCAAGCTGGACCTGAACCCTTCAAACAATGCTGTTGGAAGGCCTTTCGTCATGATGTCGGCGAATTGATGTTGAGTGGGCACATGTAGAACTCGTAGATCTCCGACAGCTACCTTTTCTCTCACAAAGTGTATGTCCAATTCAACATGCTTTGTTCTGCGATGATGAACTGGGTTCTCCGATAGGTAAACAGCCGAGATGTTGTCACAATATATTACCGTGGCCTTGTCAATCTGGACGTGTAGCTCGCGCAAAAGATTACGAAGCCAGCAACACTCTGCTGCAGCATTGGCCACTGCCCTATATTCCGCTTCTGCACTCGATCTGGACACCGTAGTTTGTCTCTTGGACGACCATGAGATGAGAGTCACCCAAGAACACGCAGTACCCGGAGGTTGAACGGCGTGTGTCAGGACACCCAGCCCAGTCCGCGTCGGAGCATGCAATCATCGTCGTTTCTGGAGAGCTGCTGATGTTGATGCCGTGTTGCAACGTGCCACGCAGGTACCGGAGAATCCGCTTGACAAGAGCCCAGTGGGAGTCGCGAGGCGCATGCATATGGAGGCAGACCTGGTTCACGGCGTATGCGATGTCCGGGCGCGTCAGTGTGAGATACTGAAGGGCTCCTGTGATGCTGCGGTAGAATTCGCCGTCGTTTGCCAGTCTACCATCGCGCGACGAAGTCTTTGGCTTGGTGTCGATCGGTGTGGACGCCGGCTTGCAATTCGACATGCCGGCGCGGTCGATAATGTCTTCTGCATAGGCGGCTTGGTTGAGGAAGAAGCCATCCTTGCTGCGAGTCACCTTGATGCCTAGGAAGAAGTGCAGTGGCCCCATATCCTTCATCGCGAATGCTTGCCGCAGGTGATCGACGATGCGTTGAAGCAGACTCGCCGTCGAGGCTGTGAGGACGATATCGTCGACGTACAGTAGCAGGTACGCAGCCTCGTCTCCCTTTCTGTACACAAACAAAGAGGAGTCCGACTTGGTGGCGGCGAATCCGGCAGTCGCGAGATGGCTGGCGAAGCACTGGAACCAGGCCCGTGGTGCCTGTTTCAATCCGTAGAGAGATTTCCCGAGGAGGCACACATAGTCGGGGTGCGACGCGTCGACGAACCCAGCCGGCTGGTGACAGTAGACACGCTCAGCCAGCTCGCCGTGAAGAAATGCATTTTTCACGTCGAGCTGGTGGACCGGCCATTGTCGTGAGGCTGCTAGATGAAGAACAGTGCGGATGCTTGCCGGCTTGACGACTGGAGAGAAGGTCTGATTGAAATCGACACCGGCACGTTGCGTGAACCCGCGGACGATCCAGCGAGCTTTTCGGCGATCAAGCGACCCATCCGGATTGAGCTTGTTCCGGAAGAGCCACTTGCCGGTGATGACATTGACTCCAGGAGGCCGCGGCACGAGAGTCCAAGTTCTGTTGTCACACAGAGCCTTGTATTCTTCTTCCATGGCAGCGAGCCATCCCGGGTCTCGCATGGCAGCACGAACTGAGGACGGCGGAGCAGAGGGGCCTGCGGTGACAACATGAGCATACTTCTGATTAGGCTTGTGAATACCTGCCTTAGCTCGCGTCACCATCGGATGCTGAGCTTGGGTGGGAGCCGAGGACGATGGCGCAGGTGGCTCGCCACAGGCAGTCGATGCAGGAGGTGCGTCATTGGTTGCAGCACCAGTGGATGTAGGGGCAGCAGCTGTGCTTGTAGTTGGCGCGGTCGTAGCAGCAGGTGAGACGGCGTCAGGGATCGACACAGCATTAGCCCGCGGTGAGACAGCTGTAGCATCGTGCGCCGGCTCATCATCAGTAGCAGCATCAGGAGCCGGCGCATCAGCAGGAGCAGGTTGGTGTAGTGGATGCGCCGGGACAGCTGCAGCCTGACGCCGTTGTGCACGGCGAGGTGCAGGGACAGGCACAGGAACCTGGGACACAGCAGAGCTTGGTGATGGCGGTGTGGCGTTGTGCACAGGAGGCAATGAGTGCTGTTGTCGGAAGGGGAACAACGTCTCATCAAAACAGCACATGTCGTGAGGTAATGACCCGGCGCGTTTCCGGATTGTAGCACCTGTATCCTTTGGACTCAGCGGGATATCCCAAGAAGATGCATGCAGTGGAGCGTGGAGCGAGCTTGTGAGGCGCGGTGGCTGCTGTGTTTGGATAACAGAGACATCCAAAGGTGCGCAGATGAGCATATTCAGGTTGGCAGCCGAAAAGGAGCTCGTAGGGAATTGAGTTCCGCCGTGCTCTACATGGCTTCCTGTTGAGCAGGTATGTAGCAGTAGCAAGTGCATCAGGCCAGTATGTGGTGGGCACGGAGGCGTGGTAGACCAGTGCGCGCATGCAAAAACAAAGGATCTTTTCTCATTAGTCTAAATAAATAGAATCATAGTGAATTTCAAAGCACAAACAGGAATAAAAGACCCTACATTCAAGAAAATACAAGAAAAAAAAAGAAATCATAAAATTTGTCTTATTAGTCAAAATTTGAGCTATTCGACAGTATGCTTTAATTTTTTTCAGTGCACTGTCTGAAAATACATGAGGTATCTCATTAAACTTTTGTTCGATACCTTCCTTTCACCCAGATGTTTAGCGGAGAGTGTAAGAGGAATAGAATGTTGTATAATGCGTGGATTGATTGCATTGAGTCTCTCGGCCGGTATATATGAGAGTACATGACTTGGAGGGCAAGGCACCTTCGCGATGGCGACGTGGCGGCCGGATCAATTGGATCAGGCTGCGAAACAGGGACGCTGCCCCCGGCGAAGATCAGATCATGAAGATTGATCTTCTCGGGAGCGCGCAATGCGGAAGCGGTGGTGGGTTAGGGTTAGGTCACAGGATCGTAACCCCATCTGATGCCATGTAAGAGGAATAGAATGTTGTATAATGCGTGGATTGATTGCATTGAGCCTCTTGTCCGGTATATATAAGAGTACATGACTTGGAGGGTAAGGCACCTCCGGGAATACATATGACAGTCCTAGATACATAATCTAACCTACCAAATATACTCTAACAGAGAGAACACAACCATTAGAAGTACCACAACTTCGTTGTTTGTCACGATCATGATTGTATAAATATTCAATGAAGCATCCTCGCAAAAAAAAAAAAAGAACAATGAAGCAGGCTTAGCTCACGGGGACAACTTAAACGGGCATGTTATCATGTTACAACAAATATACTGTAGATGCTTAGAACTTCATGATACAAACATTGATTTTACTGATTGAAACAATTATGCAGAAAATGTTTAGAACTTCAGGATACAAACATTGAACTTACAGATGTCTACAAGGACACAGCAATTTGTCAAGCTGAAGTCAATAATCAGAAGTAGCCTAAGCAGATTTTCAATTATAACACGGCTCACGACGGCTGCTTGTTTCCGATGTGGGCTACCCGGCTATGGGTCAGTATGTTGCCGGGCCTCGGATACAAATGCATTTCGATATTTTTTTTTTCGACGGAAGGGGATTATATTAAACGAAAGATAACAGTACATCCCTGGAAGTTTACAAAAAACACCCTGGATACACTGCAATTTGCACACAAACCCCCACACCGAGAAGAGCATCGGACCTTCCAGAGTCCGGCGATCACCGGAATCCGCCATACTCCACCTTCCTCCTCCGTAGACGACTCCAAACATTGGAACTGCCGCAAGATCCAGCGCTCGGACCTCCTCCAAACGCATCTGCCATCGGTGAACGCCCATCGGCGGTCATCAAACAGGAGAGAGGGAGAGGAAAAAGAACTCACTGCCATGGCCGACGCCGACGACAGGAGTACACAAAGTCGAGCGTCACTTGGAACTCCAGCAACACCGACAAAGGTCGCACCCCCAAGGATGCAAAAGGAATCCAACCTTCCGCCGGAAAGGTGGATACAAATCCTCATACCGACGGACGCCGACAAAGCCGGGAAACCGCCATGGAAGCTCGAAGAAGCATCACCAAAGAACACCTGGCCAGCATCTCCAACAACTCCATGGCGTCGCTCTGCAGCGCCAAATCGACAGAGGAAAGACAAACCATGGCGCACGAGCACCATGGCTATTATTTAGCACCTAAAGAACATACCCTAGGGCTATATACACAGCACACGACGAGAATCCGGCTTCCCCTCCCTCTCCGGCACCGACTAGGTCACCGGAGAGGAGGGGGAAGCACTCAGATCGACCGCCGGGCCGAGTCGCCTCGCGTCCGCCGCTCTCTACTGTGGAAGAGGATAAGAGCGAAGGGCCGAGAAATGCATTTCGATATTTTACCCGCCGTTTAAGTCGTCAGTTCTGCAAATCGGTTCTGATGCTAACACTTTCAGAAAAATAACACTCAGCGGTCGAAATGTTCCAATGCGTCGCGTTCATTTCGTATCAAATGACCAGTTAGTTACTGTAACTACGAAAACAGACTCTTCACTCCAGTAGGTCCCTCTGTTGGTGCAAGTTTTGTCCTGGCATAATCGTCCTGTCATATATTTGATTGACATGCATCCTTGACTTTTATTTCTTTTGAAGAACGATGGCCGCATTTTAATATGCAAGTGGTATGGTCGATGTGATGCCACGTAGTCTACAAATAGTTGGTCACAAAAAAAAATCTACAAATAGGCCCCGTGTGACTTGCTCGTTGCAAATCTTCTCACTGTGTCGGCCTAGCTCGCCGGAGCAAACAAAGTATGGGCTCACAAAACCAACCTCTGCCGCCGCTCACCAGCGCGGAGCTCCTGCAAGCCCAGGCCGAGCTCTGGTGCCACAAGTACGCCTACCTCAAATCCATGGCGCTGCGCTGCGCGATCAATCTCGGAATCCCCAACGCCGTCAGCCGCTGCGGCGGAGCGGCGTCGCTCTCCGAGCTGCACGCTGCTCTCCCCGTCGCCCAGAGCAAACGGCCGTGCCTGTCACGCCTCATGCGGTTCTTGGCCGCGTCAGGGATCTTCGGAGTGGACGACGATAGCAACAACCCAGCTGTACAAGGAGGCGAAGCAATCTACCGCCTCACCGCGATGTCTCGCCTCCTCGTCGACGACGTCGACGGCGACGGTGGCCATGTATGCTTGTCGCCGTTCGTCTCCGGCTGTTTCGTCCCGGCCAGTTGCATGGCTTTGCTACGTCTAGCGGAGTGGCTCGCGGCCGAGGACGGCGGCGCGGCTGCTGAGACGCCGTTCATGATGGCGCACGGCACCGACTTCTGGGGGGGATGTACGGCGGCGACGCCGAGTTCAGAGCCGGTTTCAACAAGGCGATGGAGTCCGACAGCCGCTTCGTCGCCGGAATCGTGGTCCGCGAGTGCGGCGAGGCGTTCGCCGGGGTGAGGTCTCTGGTGGACGTCGGCGGCGGGGACGGGACGATGGCGAAGGCCGTCGCCGAGGCCTTCCCGCACGTGCGGTGCTCGGTGCTGGAGCTTCCCCAGCTTGTTGATGGCCTGCAGTCTGATGATGGCGGCAACGTTGAGTTTGTTGCGGGCGACATGATGGAATTCATCCCTCCGGCTGATGCTCTATTGCTCAAGGTACGTACGTGTAATAATAAGTGGATGGAATCAGCTTGGCTTAATTAGTTAATTGTATCGTCTTATTTATCAAACCGTACCGTACGTGACCTGGCCTGCAACCACACTGGTGTAAATTGTTACAGTTTGTTTTGCATGACTGGGGCGACGAGGATTGTGTCACCATCTTGAAGCGATGCAGAGAAGCTGTTTCGACTCGGGAACCAAAAGGGAAGGTGATCATCATAGATACGGTCATCGGCTCCGCGGCGTCCAAACAAACATTTGAAGCGCAACTATCGATGGACCTTGCGATGATGGTGCTGGTGACGGGCAAAGAGCGAGAGGAGGAGCAGTGGAGTCGGATGTTCATGGATGCAGGGTTTGGTCGGTACAAGATCAGTCCCATCTTGGGGACTCGTTCACTCATTGAGGTTTATCCTTAATTAGACGGTCTGGCATGCAGAATGAATGACTGTGAGGTATGTATCGGAGAGCCCTCTAGTTGATGGAGGAATGGATCCCGCTCGTTTCTGTTAGTTGGCCATGACAGAAGTGCGTGTATATGCATCGTCCTCTGGGCTTTCAAACTGTACTAAGCAAACATTACATATGTGCACAAGGAAAATTTGTAATTAATGGAATAAAGCCTTGTTTTCATATATAAAAATTATCATTCCGACTACAAATGAATTACATACAAAAGGCACATGAACAAATTTGTTTTGGACCAGGCTCTACTCTTGCTCTTGGCCTCTTGGCAATATCATCTTTGGTCACTGCGCTGTTGCACGCAACCGGAGAAACGTTGCTTCATTTGCCCAGCACAGCTAGCAGTCTCGCAGCTGCTCGTCACGGCATTCTTCTTCCCACCCGCCTTCATCATGACAAGTAATATCGCGTCACGGGAAAGCCTTACTGCAACTTAATTGCATCATTAATTGGTAGCCGCGGTGCCTTTCATGTTCTTGAACACTATATTGCTGAACTGCACCGCGGAGTTCTGCTGCTCACAGGGCTTTGGTTTGGAGGGATCGGCCATAATTAATGATGATAAACAGGGTTCTTGACATTGTCCATTACCTCATTCATGAATGATGTCCATATGGTCTACCCCTCAGTCCCCTTGCCTACAACTACTCTTGATTCGGTCTCGCAAAAAAAAAAAAAACTCTTGATCCGAGCACCAAACATATTGAGCGCGACACAAGTGGGCCCCACGCACCGACAGTGATCCAGAGACACTTGTGCCTCGGAATTATGGTGTTCCAAGCTTCCGATGATTAAGAGGAGACGCTCCAGTTAATAAGTAGTTAAGATCTGCTCTTGTCAGAAAATTAAGTAATAATTCTCTCCATGATATTTTGTCCATAAGTTTTAAGGACAAATGTTAGAACTAATTCACCATAAACTTAACAGGATCAACTAGTCAGAATTAGATCACACCTAGAAACATTAAATTAACACTGAATTGACTTACCGTTCATGTTCATCCTGTTGATTGAACGCTTAGCGAGGTGTAGATGAAATAGAGGTTGAAGAACAGCCTTAGATGTAGAAGATCAGGACACCGGTCTTCCAAGCCTTCGAGCGCCCTCAACGATCGGTTGGGTGTAACTCAGATTAGGGTTGGAGGTCGCCCAGGGGTTCCCTCTTCTTATATAAGCGCTGTAGGCCCGGGGCCAGGTCCGTTTTTAGAAAGAGATTGCCTCCCGATCAAGGCGAAAAACGGATCTAATCTTATCAGGAAAGAAAATGACTCAGAATATTAGTTTCCTAATATATCTCTTATTTCTGTTTATTGTTGAATGAGGTTAAACAATTCCAACATTCTCCCCCTTGACCGATGGTCAAAACAACTTATCTTCAAAACATTGAATTTATTGATCACGTGCAGGTGGATACACATGGATCAATAATCTCCCACTTAATTAAACAATCTTAATCTTATACTTAGACTTATGTTCGCATTATGTTCACACTCAAGACCATAGTAAAACCCAGCGAATGGGTCGTCAGCAGCGTAGCAGCATGCTGGGACAACATTAACCAAAGTCAGCTACAGTATCTTGATAGAACGCTTATTAACTTATTTGGGAGTTTGTTTATTCGGCCTCATCCAGAATCATATTTTAGGTTAATTATCAAATCCATACTAATTACGCAAAAATAGGATAAGATATAAAACCCTCAATTAGTTCATATTTCAGGTTAATTATCAAATCTATACTAGTTACGCAAAAATAGGATAAGATATAAAACCCTCAATTAGTTCATATTGCTAGCTATATTTTTAAAGCCTTAAAATGACTTGATCCTGAGACCCTTCTTTCATAACACAATAATGTAGTTATCGATGGGCTTGACACCACCAACTATATGTCATTACTTGAAAGGAATACTGTAATCAAATATAGCGACATTGATTATAAACAATGTAAATCTTAATAATAATACCGGAATATATCTTATATGCCTATCTAAATTAAAACATGCCATACAAAATCAGCCTTAATAATGCTAACTTTGTTTTAGAGTTTTCTGCAGAATCGCTCTTATCTGTAAGAGTGAAGGACATAAAACTAAGTTGTGCACAATTACATCCACACGCTCTCACAAAATCTTGTCTAAATAGTAATTAATTGAATAAGCATGTTGTTAGGCGTATTGTTCTTTTAACACCTTCTTCCAGTGGACCTCCCCTGGACTTATAAAATTTGTCAAGCATTCCGGCTTGTCATGCTAAGTAACTTACAGAGCTCTAGCATATAGCTTCCATCAGAAGCTTTAGGAACGTCTTCCTATTTATCTTATTCTTAACTTTGTACTTATGATAAAATTTGCTATATAATGCAAATAAAACAGGCATTGCTGTGAATGCATTTACATCTCTTAACTTTTGCGCTCAAGTGATAATCCTAATACTCACTTTGGTCCAGACTTAATGTCACACTCCCCCGGAACTTGGGAAAGCATAACTAGATGTATATCTTTATGATGAAAACTTTTCCCTTTTCTTGGAATGCATACTTATTTCTGTCAGCTTACGGAGAAAATAACCATCTTAGAGTATCAGGATAATAATTAATCCACCTTGACTTTTATATAATGAAGTCATGGTTATCCACGACATATACTAACTTATGGTGAGCTATGAACTTAACATCTTAGTTTCCTTTGGAATCACTTCTTCAAAACTTGTAGACCCAATTTAGCCCACTGTTTTGACTCCATCAGAAAATTGCCATGAGATGAACTATACTTATGTTTAAAGTTCACAAAACTCCTTTACGGCCTCTTCATTATAATCTTAAAATAACTGAGGCTCTAACTTTTGTGCCTAATACTTAACTTATCATTAAACATTTAAACATTATATATCTCTGTTTTGGCTAGACAACTAATGTAAAACTTAAACAGAGTTTGGAAAGGAATGGAGAAAATACTTATGGCACAGTGTATATGATAGAATCATATATGTATGTACATATATCTTATCTTAAATCATCAATACAGGGAAGCTTATCCTATATCTCATTAAGATTTTATTCTCCCCCATTTTCTTCCTTCTTTTGTGAGCTTCTATTTAAACTCTGAATAAATCAGAATATTTAAGATATGTGTCGGCCCATAAAACTTATCTAAAATAATCTATAATGGTAGCTCTTTATCTTATCTTGGCACGACACTAATTTATACCACTGATCAGCTTACCTTACTAAACTAGCTCACACCAGCGGTGGCCAGATAACGAACTAGAAAAGCAAGGTTATGATTAAATGCTCACAAAACAGCGGTGGCCAGTATCATGAACACAATCATAGTTCAATCATCTCTGATTCCATGGAACCAACCCACATCAGCGGTGGCCAGAAGTGGACAGAACCACAGAACCTGTGAAGAAATCCCGTACCCAGCGGTGGCCAGAATAAAGAATAAGATCACACTTAATGAGACAATTGGTCTTTATGGAGTATATACTCCCTTCACAATGGTAATCATATCTCGCATTATAAGGCTGCCCTTGAACTTATTCTTAATGGAGCAGTAAAAATATAGCGAGTAAATTTGTCCTTAAAACTTATGGACAAAATATCATGGAGAAAATTATTACTTAATTCTCTGACAAGAGCAGATCTTAACTAATTATTAACTGGAGCGTCTCCTATTAACTGATGAGACATTCCATTCTCCCCTTCGAATTTGTGGTCTAAACGTGAGTGTGCCACATATTCGACAAGGTCTCATCTCTTAGCTTATAACATCTAATTCTCACATATCTTTAGTTATTGCAATAATAGATACTTATAAGACTTGATGACATAAAAGATATTTCACAATAATCTTAGAGATAATACACTTATAATTATATATAGAAACAAAAGTTTCGCTAAATTACATTGAAATCATCAAGCTAAAAAATTGAGTTCACTAACTTAATCTAAAAGAACAATATGATAACTCAACTCATTTCCATCAACTAATTCTAAGAGCCACTCCCCTGGTCTCATGGATCTCATAAGGAGGCATTAACGAAATGGTCCACACATGAGTCTGAAATTTGCAATCCAAAAGCCTTAAGCTCATCGGCTATGTCCCACATGCGACTGATATGCAATAGTAGTCCACCTTGCCCACCTTGCCCGTCATAACGTGTGGTAGTTAGACTTTTAATGAGGTAACTTATGCAGACTTGCCTATGACGTAGCTCAATAAAATAGAAATATTCAGAAGCAGTCTGGTCCTCAGTATCATCAAAGGCTCCCCTTATGCCATCTGAGATGGAGCACTTTATGATTCTTTTGGCAAACTTGTTATCCTTCTCCCATATTTCTAACTTGAAATGATACTCATACATCTTCTCATCATAGTCCTCAATGCCGGGAGTAGGAAGAAACGGCTTGACCTTATGAAGCACATAATCAAGCTCCAGAAACTTGAGAATGTCTTGCACCGTCTGTTTCCATAAAGGAAAATCAATGCCATTGAAGGGCTTAATGGTCTTCATGTAGCTTTCAAGACTATTGTCTGAAAAATAACAAAAGCTAAAAGCTTAGTCAACTTAATGAATGCAACTTACGCATTTCTTATTAATCTTAAAACCATGAAGGATGGTGATGGAAATATTAAATAAATAAAACTAATAAACTTAAGTCTGAAACATTAATAGCATAATAAGATGCACTTAGCATGAAAAAATAACCCTACATTGGTCTGATTACAATCATGCAATAAGAGACAACTTGCATCACTGTGGGAAAAACAAGCGAATCTTATTCTAAAAACTCATAATTAAAACAACGTTGGTCAGAATTAATTACAAGTGTACTCTAAATAAACTTCTCGTTGGTTCCATTCAAATAGAGGCATCCTAAAAGCGCTTGATGAATAAACGAATATTCAACTTAACTTATATGGTAATATAAAACTCAATTATGGACAAACTTAGCCTAACTTTAAACTTACATGGCAAGGTAAAATAGTGCAAGAGAAAATTAAACTAAATTGAACCATAAAACCTTAAAATTATTTAGCTGAGGGACGGAGAAAGCATAAAACTCAATTTAGTTATGGTGCAATGGTAAATAGAACTTAATTTGCATTGAGAAGATGAGCTGCTTAAAACATATGGCCGAAACTAATAGCTTAAATAAGCTTAAACTTATTACTTAAGGTGTTATGCTCATAAAACTTAAATAATTTAATTACTGAGCTTAAAACATGAATGAGGCATCTCAGAATATATTGATGGGTTAAATTGAAATTAACATAAACACCAACAATATTAAACTTAAATATACTGACTAAATAAATTAACTCATCTTAAACTTAAAATAATGATACTTAAAACTTAATGTTGAAAAACTTAACAGGAATGAAATTCGCTGCAAAATGAAACTTAATTTGGCCCGTGTCTCAAAAGAAAACAGGCCTGCTGATGGCCCATCAGTGCGCGCGACCCACTGCGAGCGAGGCGGCCCATTCGGCGCGCGTGCGCGGCCCGACTGAAGGAAACGCGCGTGCACGAAAATTGGCGCGGCCCAGCTGGCTTTGAAAACCCGGCTGTAAGCTTCATGACCATTGGAGTACGGAAACCCCAAAGGTATGAATATTTTGGTGATCGGGTGACCATGTTGATGTGACTAACATTTCCATGTAGGATATTCAAATGGTCATATCAATGAAGCGTCGTCTCACATACTCTATCTTTATCGACGACTTGGTGATTGGTTGCCTCGACAATTCGGATCGAGAACTTGATGGAGTCAAGGTTGAAGATGGATCAAGGCTAAGGACATGATAGACCAAGCAAGTGTTGGCTTGGTGTAGATGCTAGCTTGAGTCCATAGGAAAAACCGGACTATCAAGAGGGATCGAATTGGTTCTCTTAGAGCACACTAGGTTAGAGATCAAATGGATGCATTGTGAGTCTCTTGAGGGCTAGGGTGGCTGAAGAGAAGAAGAGGAACCAAGAATGGAGAAGTTGGAAGCAAGGACCAAGAGTGGATCAAGTTTTCAGCTTATGCAGTAGAGACCGGACAGTACGGTCCTAGAGACCGTATGGTACGGTCTTCATTGAAGATCCAGACAGAGAAATGAAGTCTCGGGATGCTGAGAAAATGAAGACCGGACAATTGACCGGACAGTACAGTCAAGGGACCGTATGGTACGGTCATCAGAGGATTTCCAGACAGAGAAGCTGAAGTTTCTGGAAGAGAAGAAAATGAAGACCGGACATTTGACCGGATGGTACGGTCCTAGGGACCGGACAGTACGGTCTTCATTGGAGATGATCAGACAGAGAAGAAGGAAATGGAGATGCGCCTGGAAATAGAGACCGGACAGTACGGTCTAGAGGAGACCGGACAGTACGGTCCTTTGTACGGTCTCTAGTTTCGCAGGGCACTTTTGGGCAACGGCTAGTTTTGGGTTGGTAGCCTATAAATAGTTGGTTGCCCGCCCTTGAGGGGTCTCTTGGCCATTGTTGGAGTGCAGGAAACTCAGAGGAAGCCAAGAGCAAGGGAGAGAAGCACTTGTGAAGGATTTGGAGTGATCCTAATACTTGAGAGAGTAGCAATTGCATCCACTTGATCTCTAGGCTAGTGTGAGCTTGAGAGAGTCACTTCGGTTTGTTACTCTTGGTCTATGGCAAGGCCTAGACCGGTTAGGCGTTGGTGTTGAACTGTCCAAGGAGAGTGTGGAAGCCAACACAAGTTTGTACACGGTCTTGGAGCTTCCCGTGCGAAAGAAGCATCACTAGTGGAGCGCCCTTTGGCACGCATCAAGTGCGGAGCCTTACCTCCGGAGGAGTACCCGGGATCGAGCCCGGCGGGACGTGCCCGCGACTTCACTCGGAGGGTGAAGTGTGCTCTAGGAGGGATCGCCTTCGAGCGGAGGGACGGGGTCGAGACTCCGGCGGGAGTGACCCAACGTGGAGTAGGGGAAGGCGCCATCCTTCCGAGACCACGGGAAAAATCATGAGCATTCCTATCTCTATCTCCTTTACTTACTAGCATTTACGCTTCCGCATTTACTTATGTGCTAGTAGAGTTGCATGATAGGTTGTCTCTTTACTACTTGGTAGAATTGCTTGTTAGGGTGTTGCTTGTTGCATAGACTAGATTGTGTGCGCGCATCGCTAGCTTCTTGTCGTCACCATATCTAGTCTTGCTAGCTTCACGCCTTAAGTACATTTGGGAAAAATTGTTGAGACACCGATTCACCCCCCTCCCCCCCTCTCGGTGCCCTTGATCCTTTCACCGGCAGCCAGCAAGCGGGCGCGCGGCCCGGCTAAAAGGAGCTTGGCCCAGCGCGGCGAACTTTTGCGCGCGGCCCAACGCGGGAGATAGCGCTACACGGGCCGGCCTGAAGGCGTCAGACCGGATGCCCAACAACCGACGAGCGGGCCGCCAAATCGGCCCGCCGCACGTGCGCGCGCGAGAGGCATCTGGCCTAGCCCGGATGAAGGCGGGCGCGCGCGCCGTCGGATCGGAGCGGACGGCCAGGATCAACCGGACTTGGCATAAAAACGCCGGCCGGAAACCCTAGCCGTCACTGTGCGCACTCTCTCGCCTCTCTTCTCTCTCGCTCCCCCACTCTCGCTCGCCTCTGCAGACACGCGCGTGAGCACGCCGTCCCGCGCCGGGTGGCCGCCTTGGCGCCGCGGGGAGAGGCTCGCCGGCGCCGAGTGCGATACTTCGCGCGCGGCTCCGTCGAGTCCCTCCACCATGGCGCCCTTACGGCGGTCGGTGGCGCGGATCTTAGGCAGGAGGCACGTCGGCGCCCGGAGGGGCACGGCGGCGAGAGGAAACGACAACGACGACGACGACCCGGAGGGCCGTGCGCGTGCCAGGGAGCCCACGCGGCGGATCTGAGAGCCGCGCGGCCCGGATCTGATGCCCAGCGAGGTCGCGCCCAAGGCGACGAGCTCGTCAACCCGGATCTGATGCCCAGCGAGGGGCGCGCCGCGGCGAGCTTATGCCGTGGTGCCTCGTCGGCGACCGGAGGGCGAGAGGATGGCGCCGCCGTGCTCACGACTAAGCTGAGGTGCGACGGGATCGACGGCGAGGTAAGATCCTCTGAACACTTAGGGTTAGGGTGGTAATGCGAACCTTAGATTAGAAAACCATTAGATTAAACCTAACCTAATTTGTTAACATGAACATAGTGCTTAATTACTTACTGATCTGATGCTAATCTTACTGCACGGACTAAAACTTGACTAATCATGAACTTTAATCTTAGACTAAACATTAAAACAGATGAATCTAGATATGAAGACCTAATTGATCTTAATAATAGTGCATCTAGATCATCGAAACTTAACTGAATTCTAACTAAAACATGAATAATCACCGCTGTTTAGTGCTAGATCAAGCAATTTAACCTTAACTGACTTAAAACATGAATAGATCTAGCACTTAACCGAAACTTAAAACTTAAACTAGGGGATCTAACAGACTAGTTTAAGGCTCTGATACTAAATGTTAGAACTAATTCACCATAAACTTAACAGGATCAACTAGTCAGAATTAGATCACACATAGAAACATTATATTAACACTGAATTGACTTACCGTTCATGTTCATCCTGTTGATTGAACGTTTAGCGAGGTGTAGATGAAATAGAGGTTGAAGAACATCCATAGATGTAGAAGATCAGGACACCGGTCTTCCAAGCCTTCCAGCGCCCTCAACGATAGGTTGGGTGTAAGTCAGATTAGGGTTGGAGGCGGGTTCCTCTTCTTATATAAGCGCTGTAGGCCCGGGGCCATGTTAGAAAGAGATTGCCTCCCGATCAAGGCAAAATACGGATCTAATCTTGTCAGGAAAGAAAATGACTCAGAATATTAGTTTCCTAATATATCTCTTATTTCTGTTTATTGTTGAACGAGGTCAAATAATTCCAACAGTTCCAAGCTTCCGATGCTAATAATCACATGGCTCGGGCCGCATTCTATGTCGTTGGCATGGTACAAGGTTCTTGGTTCCTGTCTCGTTGGTCATCGATCACAGGTCTTGATGGTGGTTTTGAGTAGGATGCGAACATCCTTGCTTTGAGAGATATGGATGCGTGATGGTGAGGCGAGTTGAGCTGTCGGTGCCACTTTGCACGGGTTTTCTTGTTCACCCTGCACGAATTCGTCCACCATATATACATTGCCGTTGCAGTCCATGGCGCCCGTGCCAGACACGGTGAGCTTCTCGATGTTGTTGAACCTAATTCAACGAGGAAGAAGGCTCTGCTTGCTCCGTGCCGATTTTGTCCTTGGGAGAGCGCGAGTACGTGCGCCCTGGAGTCTGAGCGTGACCGGACACTTGCACGGGCCTGGCAGCACCACCTCCTTGACGAGCACGAATTTGTCCACGCCTGCTGGAACGGGAACGCCTTGGTGTTGTCGCTCTGCCGGTGGCGGCGGCTCCGTGGCTGTCCAAGCCGCCCTCCGCCGGCGCCGGCGCATTTTCCAAGGGCTGACGTGCTGCCGGTGTAACTTTACGGTGTGCGTATTGTGCCTTCTGGAACGTAGTGATGCCGTTGAAGCTGAGAAGTCAACTCGGATCGAAGATGATGAATCGGACTAGCCGACTAGGAATACCGTAACTGAGGCATGTCAAACACCACTCAGTTATTGCCATATTTTTTCTAATGGTTGTAATAGTTGAGAATGTTGCAACGAATATAAAACGTTGCTATTAGTGCTATTGTGTGTTGCCAAAAGTTTATGTTATAGCAACATAAATCTGAATTGTTGCAAAAAGAGTCTTAGATATAGCATCGCAAACCTAGATCGTTGCAAGAACTCTTAGATATAGCAACGGAAACCAAAATCGTTGCATATTTTTACGGAGAATCGTTACACCTAAATGGCCAGCCAATTTGGGCTCATGCATTACGGAAAACCTAACGTTTGCCGAGTGTCGGGCTCTTTGTCGAGTGTATTTATTCGGGCACTCGGTAAAGAGATCATCTTTTTTAAAAAAAAAAACTTAGTTTGAAAGTGTTCAAATTTGAAATTCAAAATTTTCCAACGACCTCGGATGGAGAAACGACCAAAATGAAAGTTGTAGATCTCGAAAAGTTATGAAACTTTGTATTTGACAACTTTCCTATTTGAATTCGTTTAGGGCCTCAAACAAGCACTTGACACTTGGTTTAGTCTAATATGTTTGGATTCAAAATAGAACATGGGCACATGTGATGTTGTGGTGTAGTGGTAGAAGGGCTCTATGTGCAAGGTGGAGGTTGTGGGTTCGAATCCTGCCAGCCGCGTAGTGTGTAAAAAAATGCCACACTTGTGACTTGATGATGGTAACGGGTGGGTTGGCTGATGGGGTTCTCTCCTCATTAAAAAAATATTTTTGCTATTTTTAAAACGTGTTTTTTAATTAAAAATTTTACCATACGTTGTTGCAAAACCACTATAGCAATAACGATTGTGGCGTTGCGTGTGCAAGCTATTGTCACACACCACACATTGTTGCAACACACCAAAGTTATGGCAATGTCTCAAAAAGGTATTGCGATACCCTATTGCATCGGCCGCACTTGCAACACCTCCCAACGCTCAAATTTAGTTGCAATTGTTTAATATTGCATAAAAATAACCATATTGCAACACTTTTGAGCCGTGGCGTCAGGGTAATTTTCTTGTAGTTTCCCATAGGGACCATCCCGTACGGGGTGCGTTGTTGATGCATCGTCCTCATCCTCTGGGCTTTCAAACAAGACTAAGGCTGCGTTCGGATGAGGCTATAAAAACTTTAGAGGGTGCTGTAGCAGTCACATCAATAATGCCGGCACGATTATGTGTACTAAACAAAGTCAAATCACAAAACTAAGTCCAGGACCCCCCCTCTATTCTCGTAATGAGGGTAATTAAGCAGCGATTAGACGATGGTTACTGTAGCATCACTGTGTCAAAACATTGATTAATTAGGCTCGTTAGATTCGTCTCGAAAAATAACGCCCGTCTGCAGAAAGGTTTTGCAATTAAATTTTATTAGTACCCCTAAATAGTAAGATTCTTTTTTACTTTAGAGGGTAGAAGTTTAGAGGGTGAAATAGAGGGGATCCGAACGGCCCCTAAGCAAACATATGCACACAAACTAAAAATTATAATGGAATAAAACCTTTTTTTCGGGCACCGTGCGCGACCTTGGTCTTTCTCGGGCTGGGCTCCCGAATCCGAATCCCCGAACAGCCCCTGCCTTTATCCCCGACGTCAAGCTCCAGACCGTGGGCAGCGTGGGAAATTCCGCTGCTCCAACGGTCGCGCGGCTGGAGCTTTTTCGGTCAGGGCGTGCGTGGCGAGGGAGACGGGGAAGGGAGACGGCTCGGCGTTTCGGTTGGCGCGGGCCGGCAGCCGTGCTCGGTGCGCGGGGCGTTTTCGCGTGTTGGGGTGGGCCGCGGAGGCGTTTTCGTTTTGTGGGGGCTCTTTTCTTTTCTGTTTCCGGCGCGGCGAGCGTCCTCTTTGGCAGAAGAAAAGCGTCTGGCTCGGGCCGTGCAGTGGAGCAACAAGTGGAAGTGGACGGAGACGGAGCGAGTATTCAATGCCAATCCCTGATGGCGATTGGCAGATGCATGCGGTGGTGGGTGGCTGACTGGCTCGGTCAGTGCCTGCGCGCTCCGGCTTGGCAACGGGCATGTGTAGCGCTGCTGCGTTGATTGACCGACCACCCGGCTCCATGGGGAGGGGTCTGTTTGAACCTGGGGACGCGCCGGCGCCGGTGATCCGGTGCCGGTTTCCGGAGGATTTTGTGGCGTCGGAGTCAATGCGCTGGGTTCCGCATGGTGCCCGTGTAGGTACATGCATGGCTCGGCTTTTACTTCTGCTTTTTTCAAAGGCAGGTTGATGAATGCCGTGCCGCTACCATTTGCTTGCTTTTGTGATCACTATCGACAGTGCCCCCGTCGGCTTGGATCTGCAGGGAGGGATCGGGGGTACTCTGAACTGAAACTTGCTAATGCAGAGAATGCCCCGATGTGGATGCGTGACATGGGTACATGTTGAATTGAGCGACATACTGCTCAGCATCTGCTAACGCAAAATCTTGGTCTAGATTTCTAGATTTCGCAATGGTGACGTCTTTGACATCGTTTCCTTCTTCGAGTCAATGCGTTAGAGTTACTTGTCGGTCCGTGGTGGTGTGGTTTGACCTTTCGGTGGCTGTTAGGCAGGGTGGGGAGTTGCATGTGCCTGGGAGAGGTAAAAGTCGCATTGGTCGTCGAAACAAATAGTCCACGCAATGGTACTTTCTTGTGCCATTCGCGATGGATCGTCAGAGGTCGTTAAAGTTTGCTAACTTTTTTTTTGTCACAAAGGTTGCTTTTTCATAGTCGCCTTGTTTTTGGTCGTGTCAGCCTCCAGAGCATCCCGCGAACCCCGCCACGGCATTTCCTCATCACTGGTCGCTTGGAGGCTTTACATACTTCGGTCCCTCTCACCCAAGAAACCAGTTAATCTTGTAGATCATCTCCAGGTCATGTAGTTGTCGAGGTCATAGAGCTAATGGCTTTTGCGAGCTGTTTCTTTCTTATTCGTTTCCTTTGTTTTCTTTTCTTGCTTCTGAGTCTTCAGGGTGTCTTGTAATGGTTTATGTAACTTATTTTTTTTCTTAATGAAATATGTGCTCTGCATATTTTTTTCATCTGCCATGTTCCGCAAGTTCGGCATCATCGATCATATCAACGACACCGTCGATGTGAGCCTCATGTGGCACAACATCGACTGGATGCACATGTCGACCAAGCCATCGTCTCTTGGCTCTACAACACGGTGATCCCCACCATCATAAAGATGATCGTCGTCCCCAACCCCTCGGCCTTCGTCCTGTGGACGGCGATCCGCAGCCTCTTCCTCGACAACACCGACCAGCGCGCCATCTATGCCCTCCAAGAGTTCCACTCTCTCTACCATGTCTAACCTTGTAGCACCATATATAACTCATACAACAACGTGTAAAGAATTTATACACAACATAAAGTATTCATTCTAACGCCAGCACCACAATGACTTGTTCCAAAGATTCTCGCTTCAATACATGCGACATCACCGAGTTCATATGACTGCTTCCAGAAAAGAAGATGTTACAGTAAATCCAAGATCAATAGTGGATATTCCGGACACCCCTGCTAAACTGAAATGAAATGCATAATCATTGTAAGACACAATTAAAATTAACTGTAGTCATAAATCAAATATATATATCATAACACAATCAATAAATAACATTAAAATATCTTATTAAAGTCCCCAGTGGCTTCATTTATCAAAGAAATCACTCGGCAACTTTCTACAATCTTTTTTTGATAACTTTTTAACATAAACAATTACTTTCTTTTTAGAATCTCATAAACAGTAACTAGCGACATAATGTTTAAGGAAAACAACAGCCTAGAATAGCCCATTATTAGCGCACAAAATAATGGGCCAACTATTTTAGCATGAGCAAGAGCGGGCCTTTGAAGACCAATTATTGCAGGCTAAATTAGATCTGGTTTGTTTCTTACCTGCACACAACACGTTTGGGCCGTCGACCTTAAAAACTTGGGCCAGGCCTCTAAAATGTACACTCGCACAGGTCCCACGTAGGCCCATCAGTTTAACTCCCATCCAGGACGTCCACTCCCATCCGATGGCAACCGTTGATCACGCGTTGGACAAAACTGATGGCGACGCAAACCCTAGCCTACTTCACCTCTGTTGTTCTCAAGAGAGCAAGAGGTGTGGTGGTGGCGGCGGTGCTGGTACCTCGCGACGGCAACCCCGGGGCAAAGCGAGGAGCAATGCGGTCGTGTGCGATCGATTGCAGTGGATGATCTCGTTGCCCGCGCTCCCGTGTAGATCTCGTAATCCACGCACATTGCCGTTGAAGGATTCCACGGTGGTGATTTCGGACCTGAGCACCGGGCGACGACCACAACCAGCGGGTCCAGCGCACAAGCAACGGTGACCACTAAACCAACAAGGCGGGACGGCATGCATACATGGCGACGACACCTCGGTCGCGGTAAGTAATCCCTGCTCGCCTATTGCCTGGACATCCTAGACATTAGAGTTTTCAGTTTGATAAACTTTTTCCCCGCTTGATCTATTATTTGGGCGTTAGAGTTTCATATTTAGGGATCAAATTAATTTAAGGTTTGGAAATTTTAAAATGGGTTGGGATTTCATCAAAATAGAGTGTAAACCCCTCTTTCTACTTGTTAACTAAGAAGACAAAGTTAAGATGAGTTTTAACACTAAGAGTGTGACTCTTATGATTAATTACTATCATCTAGCTAGATCTATAACAAAAAAGAGGAATATATAGGCATGATAAACACTAACAGATCAGTCCCTACTGGAGCCATCGGTGCTGGTGTGGGAGCAGTGTAATGTGCCGTTGTTGGTGAAGCGTTGGCCCCATGACCCAACAAACATTGTCCAACCTTCTTGTCCCCGTCGATGTGAGAGGTCGTGCGATGAATTACAACGACCTCTAGGTTGATACAACACCTCTAAGGATTAGGATTTAGGTAGGGTTTTAGGATTGTGGCCAAGTTTATCATTTTTTCTATGGTAATGATGGACCTAGGGCCGCAACAATTTCTTGTTTGGGGCGCCCTTGATCCTGTTGCTGAAAATCAGGATTTGATATCAATTCGTTTCTAAAACATGTAGCTCTTTCCATATTTTTCGTCACACGGACCCACCACATAACAAAGAAAGGTTGAGGGGTACAATAGCAAACGACCCTTCATTGTTTTTATGTAGTAGAGATAATTTGGATGGACTAATTGTGAATCAATTTTATTTGGGCCAATGCTGGTCTGACCAGAGGAGCTTGGTTGGTGGGCCTTTAGACGATGTCGAACAGCCCATGCTAGCAGCCTAGTAGGACAGGTCAACCCCGCCAATCCTATACGTAGCTCGCCCTATAAAATTCTTTTGATAGAATATTTTGAGATTCGTGCGAACGGATATCGAACGGCTCACGCACGCTGCTGGTTGAGAGGGAAAGCACAGATGGGCGACATGTGGCGCATTCTGATTAGAGTGGATGGGAGGTGGGAAAAAAAGAAACGATTTGCAAACTTTAAACGCATTTTTCTCTTAAACTACATGTTTGTTACAATTAAGTCCAGTTTCGAATCCGTTTGAACCTACATGTTTGTTACAATTAATTCTACCAAATAAGATCTAATTTGAATATTTGTTGCATTTTTTAAATTTTTAAATTTTAGTTAACATTTTGAATGTACTGTGTCAATATTTTTTTTACTGATTTGCTATGTCAATATTTTTAGCGAAAATGTTGACTCAGTTGTTTGAAAATGTTGACATAGGCTTACGAAAATGTTGAAACTAGTGTTTCAAAATGTTAACAGTTACTTGATAGGCTAAGTTGCCTTAAGTGGGTTAAATTTGGTGAGCTATAAGGCTTACGAAAATCCTGTAGGACGTCCTGTATACAGTAGGTCCCAACCCCGCCAATCGTAGCCCGCCCGGTCAACCCTCCGCCGTTGTTGCCGAGCTGCTGCGGTCCTCGCAGCCGCCACGCTCGATGCCGTGTCGGCGTATCCTCTCTTCCCCACGCGTGCCTCCTTGCTTCGAAGCTGAGGATCATTAGGGCTTTAGGGCAGCAGGAACTCGAGGATTGCAGAGTGCGCACACACAAATTACCCTTGGGGTGGTTTGTGAGATCTGGGACTTTCCTTTACAAGGCTGTGGAACTTGGCCGATTTTCAAATGATTTTAGTTTGAAAGGTAATTTGATCGAGGGAACAACTTGGATTCAGTCGTGTAACACAGGAGCCAGTAACACATCATCATACAAGAATGCAGCTAACAAGAGACACCTTGTTATTCAAGTATACCAAACGAGATTAGAACAAGATGCACCCCTTCCGTTACAAGCAAGGTGGCTTCTAGCAAAGAAGCATTTCTTGCTAAATTTGTCAAGCTGAGGAAGGGAACAAAAAAATCAGCTGTTATTTGGGTGTGTCAAATTGAATCGAAAATCCAAATTGAATTGAATCGAATCTATGATTAACTTAGTCGCCGGACAGGAGCTTCCAGGAGAACAAGCCCATCTCCTTCGCGGTGTCACCCTCCTGTTTTGTGAGTAGGAATCAAAAGAATACTGAACCGAATCAGAATGTGTTGACTGTCTGTGTGATGTCCTGGAAGATCCTCAGCCTCTTGCCAATCTTCTCCTTCACCAACGGGCTCGAGTCGCAGCTCGCTGGGTGCTTGCCATGTTTGGCATTCTCGTCATTGCCTGGTTCATCGTCAAGGACAGGGGCAAGAACTGCCGCGACAAGGGCTTCGTCGAAGGCACTGTGGTCGGGCAGCTCCGGCCATCTGTCCTCTGCCGAGAGCGACTTCCTCCTGCCGCTGTTCTCGTCAGTGGTCTGCTCCTTCTCCACAGTTCCTGCCTTGTCCATGGCAGTGCCGGACCTTGTCCTCTTCAGGTTGCCCATGGGATCATGCACCGGAGCTGGAACCGGCTTCTGCTGCGCTGCTGCTGCTGTTGATGAGGCAGCGTGTTCTGGGGCTTCGTTGCAAGTGGCGGCATCCGCAGAGAGTAGAACGGCTGCGCGTCCACATTGAGCATGTTCGCCTGGAGCGCCGCCATCTTGTTGACACCGGCGTTCTCATCGGCGAAATGGTCGCGCGGTGCCGGGGCTGGGACCGGGGGAGGCAGCAAGTGGTCGATGCACGGCTGCGGCTGCCAGATGCTTGAAGAGGAGCCCAGCAGCAGCGCGTCGAAGAGCCAGCTCGTGTCGAGCTGGTCGGCGCGCGGGCGGCCGACGAGCTTGGCCTCGAGGTCCCGCAGCATCTCCTGCGCGCGCTCGTAGGCCGTGAGGTGCGAGTCCGCGCCGCGCAGGCCATCGACCGCGGCGGGGCGCACCTGCTTGAGCACGTCCTTGGCCTCGAGCACGCGGCCCTGCTTCAAGAGGCAGATCCCCAGGTTGCACATCTTGTTGTTGTCCGGCCCGATGAGCAGCGCGCGGCGGTACGCGCCCTCCGCCTCCGTGTAGTTCTCTTTCTGCATCAGCGCCCATCCCAGGTTGCCCTGCGCATCAACCATAGCAAGAATCATCAGCAAGATTGGATTGGGCATGGATTGATGAATCTTTCAATCGACAAGAAACCATAGGAATTCGTCCACTTACAAGGAGCCTGGTCGCTTCTTGCTCCAGGGTGACCTGAAACTTGCGTCCCTGCGACCTCGCTGTCTTGGTGCGCTTGCCGTTAAAGGCAACGCCCTGGTGAATCAGCTGCAGCTTGTGCTTCAGCAGCGAGATTTGGTCATCCAATCGCCCACATCTCTGCGCATTTCAGAAACAAGAACGCACCCAAAATCAGGACCATTTCAGATGCATCAATCGAACACTACATGACACAAGGTTTCCATCAATACCACTTGTACCTACTCGCAAAATAAAAAAAATAAAAAAAAATCAATACCACTTGTACCAGCAATGAATATAAACAAGATCACACCCAAATTCAGTAACATTTCAGTTGCATCAATCGAATAAATAGATGACACAAGGTGGTCAATGAGCACGATGGATATCAACAAGAATGTATCCAAATTCAGTAGTACCATCTAAGTTGAGATGCATCAATCGGATACAAACGCGATAAAAGGATTCCATCAATCTGAGCCAGTCAAAGGAGGTGTGGAACCTTGTAGAGATCGAGGAGGATGTTGTCGAGGGACTCCTGCGCCTGGTCGGATTACTGGCTGCGCAGCGACTTGATGGCCTCGATGGCCTCCTCGGCGCGGTTCTGCTGCTTCATCACGATGGCCATGTCCTTGAGCGCGCTGTCGACGCGGTCGCCGGCGTTGATGGCCCCCCAGAACAGCGCGATGGCCTTCTCCGGGTCCTTGTCCACCAGCTGCATCTCCGCCGCATAGCAAACCCAGATCAGATCGAGCCCAATCGCAGCCGCAACCACAGAAACAAACGCAACGCACGCACGTACCTGTACGCGCTTAGCTCGGACGTAGGGCGTGTCGCCGACGGGAACCTTGTGGGCGACGTGGAAGGAGTCGGAGTGGCTACGGAGCATGGACGCCGGCGCCGGCTTGAGGGGCGAGCAGGGCGCCGACTAGGTCGGCCGGAGCCCCGAGCCGGCGGGCATCCACGGCTCCTGCTGCTGCATCATGGCGGCTCGAGCTCCTCTCCTCCTCCTCCTCCCTTGCGAATCGACGGCAAGAACGGAGCGGGGCAGGAGAGGGGAAGAATGGCAGTACGCGATTAGAGTAGGGGGCAGGCATCGGATTCCGTCGGTGATATATGAACCCGTTTGAGGGGGGTCCGACCGTTGGAAAGCTAGCCGTTTGGGAACTAGCCGTTGGAACGTCATGGGCCTCGGCTCGGTACGTTCCGACTGCAGTGGTAAAGTTTGCAGCCCACTAGTTCGTTTGTTGATATATGATGTTTCAGCCCATTCAGATTCTGCCGCGGCCGGGAACGAGCCGTAGCTCGTTGGCAAAGTCTCTGGGGAGCTGCCAGTCGTGAGTTCGAGCGCAGCTCGACTCAAGATTCCCATCGGATTAGTTCCCAAATAAATCCTCTCCGCGTGGTGCCACAGAGGAGTGCGACGTCGCCTGCGAAGTCCTGAGGATTTCGTAGATCTCAAGACGCGATTTCAAGCTGTGTGTAGTTGTAGGTCTGTGATGTGCTGTGGTGTGCATGAGCGTAGATGCTCCTCATTCAAAATTGCCGCGGCCGCGCTGCTTCCTCTCAAAAAAAAAAAAAAAAGATTCTGCCGCTGCTCAGGCTGAAGAGCTCGAGTGGGCCTAGCCCAACAATTTAGCGTCGCTCGTGTCGTCTCTCGAGGCGGTGGATCCTATATGTAGGGCGGGCTATAGTTAAACTTTGATAGAACAGTTTGAGATTCGTGCAACGGCTCAGATTCGCGCAGGTAGAGAAGGAAGGGCTGAGGTGCCACCACGTGTCAGCTTCTGGTTAGTGCGGGTGGGAGGAGGAGGAAAAAGAAACGGTTTTCAAACTTTAAACACATTTTTCTCCCAAACCGTAAGTCCGTTTTCGAATCCATTTGAACCATCGTGTTGTTTAGAATTAATGCTACAAAATGAGATCCAATATGAATATTTTTGAATATTTTTGAATTTTGAATTTTTTGTCAACATTTTGAATGTACTAAATCAACATTTTATTTGCACTGTGTCAACATTTTTTATATACTATGTCAACATTTTCGGCAAAAATGTTGATTGATTTCTTAAAATTCAATCAATCGAGGAAGAGCATGTACTCGGGCCGAGGCAGGGTACGACATGCGGGGAGCGGAGCCCGGACAGGACGCGGCCCTCGCCGTCTCCTACGTCTCCGGCCATCCTCTTCGTCAACTAGGCCCACGGTGAGGCTCCCCGCGCCTCCACATCCCCGCCTCCCTGCTGCCTCCTACCTCCACTCTGCCTCTCCTTTCCTTCGTCCCAGCTTGGAACAAATTTGTTTGCGCAGTGGAACAACTCTCTCAACGTCTTGGAACAACTTGTTTGTGCAGTGGAATGATTGGCTCAACAGCTTGGTACAATTCGTTTGTTTAGTGGAACATGGCATAATAGCTTGGGACAATTCCGCATCAAGAGGCCCTTTGCCCGTTTCCGTCGCAGTGGCTCGATGGCTTACCGTCTGCACTGTCAGGTTCCGGTGTGGACGGAGGCGCTTTTGATCGATGTTTTGGTGTGGTCGACTCGACCAAGCTGCATCTTCATGCAAGGGAAGCTTTCGCGGCGGCGCTGCAGTCTGCTCCATCGTCGGCGTTTAGTTTCTCGAGAGGACCTTGTTGTAATCTTCTTTACTAGTTATGTCCTCATTTTGTTGCTTTTGTACCTCATATCAATTCTTAGATCTTGTAAAGGTCCTTTTGCAAATGTACCGATGTTTCCAGAGTAATAGAAGTATCGAGCCCCTTGCGGGCGTGTTGCCTTCAAAAAAAAAAAAAAAAGCTTGGGACAATTCGTTTGTTTAGTGAAACAACTCAACGGCTTGGAACAATTCGTTGTTTAATGGAACAACTGGCTCAACGGCTTGGAACAATTCGTTTGTTTAGTGGAACAATTTTTTTTTTTTTGGGAACCTGTTTAGTGGAACAATTGGCTCAACGGCTTGAAACAATTTGTAGAATGTTAATCATGTGTAATTACAGTGAATGGCAGTTTTTCAATTCTGTAACTTCCATTTCTGAACCTCTTCTGCTGGTATGAGATCCAAGTTGCACGCCAAGCACCAAGCTGTGGATGAATCATGACGGCCTCACGACGGTGTAATCAATGTCATCGGCGGCAACGTTTGAATTACTGTGTTGTCGAACAACATTTTAATTACTGATGAGCAGACAGAGGAACACAATAAAAAAACGTCATGATGATTATCGTACAATTAAGGAAGGCGCAACCATCATCACTTCACATCCCTGCGAAATGTATCACGTGTGCTTATTAGTAGCTGGAGCAACGTCTTTTAATCCAGGTCAATGTAATATATTTCAAGAAGACTCGCTAGCACAATTTTTTCCCACAGCTTCGAATTTTAAGAACTCAACGTACAAGATTGAGATATTTGATTGGATATGTCGTGAAATAATTATATTATTTCAAACATTTACTTAAGAATTTAAATATATTTATTAGAGAACACCCGCAGCAAACTGTGAGCATTCCCCTAGTCTTATATGTAACTAGAAAGGTGGTCCACGCAAATTGCACCATTAGACATGATTACCTTTGGCCCAAAGCAAAAACTTTGCACCTATTTAAAATCATAAATGTTTTCAATTGCTCATCAAGCTTGATATGAGTTAATAGATAGACCAATTCGAGCTTGTCAGATAATTACTTATAACAAAGTAGCTGGGTTAAAAGGAGCCTCCAGTTACTTATACCTAAACGTTGTTTCGTGGGTTGGGCCAAGTTTATTGGGGCCCATATTTGCTTCCACAGCCCGCTTCTCTTTTTGAGTTGGTGCCGCTGTCTTCCTCAAACTCCGTGCAAGACACCCTGGATCTAAATTCCTCCTTGAGGGCACCATCCTCCTTTTGTGAATCCACTGCCACCCTTCTCGTAGTTTACTCATTACCTCTTACCTCCCAATTTTGTTCCAGAATCCTTCGCCGTGATCCCGGATCCCAATTTGTCCGCTTGAAAAACCATCCTCGAATTCTCCCTTCCTTGTATATGGGTTCGATTTTGGCCAATTCTCTTGGTCAGAGGACAAGGGACGACACCAATTTCAATTACATGCCGCTCAGCTCGTGCCAACGATGGGGATCGTCGCGGATTATACCCAAGCTCCCATGGGGGACCTTTGCGTGGACCTGGTGGCAGCGGTTGTCGGCTTGCTCCGTAGCACTATGGTGGTGGCACTCTCTCCACGTTCGCACCATCACTCTACATCCCTTTTCCGCATTCTGGCGCTGCTCCGTGAAGCTCTCTGGCTTGAACTGTGGCCCGGGCGTCACCGGGAACCACCGTGCCACCTCCCAGGCCAGTTAGAGCTTTTTGTCAGTCGCCGGAATAGCCCTCGTTCCATGGGACTCCACTGCCTCTCTAGCTAACAGCCCCGTCCCATTCCTCCGTCTTCCTCTACCGGCACCGCACCAACCCTCCCCGGGATTCAGCTTCCTTAAAAAGATACCTCACCAGATGGGCCAAAACTAGAACCCTATCAAACAAGTCATAAGTTTCATTTGGGAATCAAAAGTACACAAAAACTGATTACCCTCGCTGATTCAATATAGAAAAACTGATTACGAAGATGCCCATGGGAGATGCTTATTTGCGGAAACTGTTGTGTAACGTTTAATTATATATATGCATATACAACTTCATACTTATTCTTTAAATTTCAGGAACATGGGCTTCCACATGGACCTGCTCCTGAAGAATATACTTGCAGCTGATCGGATCTATACTTCATCCCAGCTGGCCATCTGCAAAAGCGATGCAAGGACGTTTATAACTAGTAAGAGCGTCTCCAAGAGAGCCCCATAAACCTCCCTTAAATCAAAATATTAGGATCCAATTAAAAAGCCCATCTCTAACAGGACCCCAAAACCACCCCAGCTTTTTCATAGCCCCTAATCCGTCATTTGTAGCTACAAACAGGGGAAGATTTGGGGCTCTCCTCTCTTCTTTTTGCTATGAAATTAATGCTTTTGTGGCCCCAAATGCTGACGTGGCCCAATCAAAAGTGTTTTAATCCATTTTTAGGGGAGGACTGTTAGAGGAGCATAATTTTTTGGCTGCTCCCAAAAACAAGTTTATGGGGCAGATTTTATAGAGGTCTCTTAGAGATGCTCTAACAACGAAAAAATTAATAATTTAATAGGGTACATTCCCAAGAAGGTACCTATAATATTGGGAAGAAAGCAATTGGACTGCGTAAACATGATGTACCAACCAGCTATTTTGGTGGTTAGCTTTTTATCCTACCTTCATCTCATCAGATACTTGAGGACTCGATCACTCATCAAACCGTTTGCCCTTTTTCAGTTTTGTGGTAATTATCCTAGTGTCGTGCCATTGTAACGGTGGAGTCATAGTTTTGTATATCTTTAGATGAGGACATTGAGGAGGCAGGATATACCTCTAGAGATTCTATTGTCCAAAACAAAAGCCCCTCATCATGCAGAACCTTAACCTTGATTAGTTTTCAAGCTATTTTGAGTGATACATGAGAAGGCATCTTCATTTGTCATGCAAGCTCGTTTCGTAACCTTTTTAACCAAAAAAAAAAATCAGAAACCAAAAGTCATTATTTGTAAGTCGTCATCATCAATAAAACAAATAGGGCCCAATCTAGGATCCGGATGCACTACCTGCCAGCTATATTCTGACAGGGGCCAATCAGATCATACAAAACGTGATTCGATGTGCGCCTAGGTAAGACGAACCTGTCTAAATTTTGCAATTTTGTGATTAAAAAATACGCTAGGCACATGGCAGCAAGTCTTAAACATGGAATAAAGAGAACTGAGCTGGGCTCAGTTGGCCAGCAGCGCCAGCCTAAGGCTGAGCGCGCGCCCACCCGGGTTCGAGCGCTGCTCGCCCGGGTGCCTCACCGGAACACTGTAGCAGTGAATAGTAACGCGAGTTACTGTTCATTGCTGGTAGTGAATAAAATCCTCTCGCTCTCCCCGGGTCAAAGCACATGGTTAAGACTCGCGCCGGAGCTCACAATGGCCAGCTGAGTCCCTGTGTAAGATCGGAGAGGGGGTTCAGGGGTTTTCTCGGCCTGCGTGAGAGACTCTTCTCCTTAGCAAAATGCCGTCGGGGGCGGTCTTACCCCCGGCAGGTCGAGTTTTTCTTAAACATGGAATAAACTCGGAACTAGAGGAGCTATTAGTCCCGCTGCACTAACTCAAAAATAGTCAAACGTCAACAATTTAAAACCGGAGGGAGTATATAGCTGAGATCTTAATACATCCAATCTAGCTTAAACTAAAATTACAAGAAGTGCGGCTGATTATCCTTGTCTTGTCATTTGATTATTAGCATCCAGAAATATAATTGAGCCGCACTTAATTTGTCATTTCTATTTGCTGGGCTGGGTACCACTACTAGGAGAGGCAGCATTGTCGTTGCCATTGCCGAAATTTACATCCTGGAGCTGCTGCAGATTCCGCTGAAACTCTTTGTACATCCGTTCTGCTTGGCGGATCTTCTCGATCTCGTCCAGGAACCCAGGAGAAGAGGAGTCATTAATATTTAGTTTGAAGATCTCAGCATCCAAGTCACGAAGCTGTAGAGAGATCGACATATATGAAATTATCAATAATCAACAATCTACCAAGAGGAGCGCCCTCATGTCAGTAAAAAGTTCACGAGTTTATGGTTTCTTACATGACGTTGGATGCAGAGTTGATAAACATGTAGATGGACTTGCTGAGCACGAGCAGCCGGCGATGACCTCTCACCGCCAGCATTTGGAACGTTGCTCCTCTGAGGTGCGGCCATGGCTGCTAGCTTGGCTTAGGCGGTTTCTTTCTTTGTGGCTATGTACGAAACACTAGTGTTGTCCCCGTCTAGGAATGGAGACTGGAGATCCGAACCTCAGCAAGGCATGGATCGGAGCTGAGATTTAGACCTTAATATAGTGCGAGCAAGGAGTACAGGCGGCGTTCTGAACGATCTCTTCCCCTCTGGTGTCATCCTGGCAGAATTCAAATGTTTCTGATCTTTTGGTGCTTGCTAGCCATGATGGAAGTTGGCATAGGGAAGCAGTGATTGCTTGCAGCTGTCGCCGTTATGCAGACAAGCTCGTACAATGTAAACACGCCACTTTTTTACTCCATATGGTAAATTCTTAATCTGCTATAGTTGACATTTGCCAAGTTTACATGGATTCATAAATACTGCTGCATTCGTATGCGCGCTTGGATAGTATTCACTACATCTGTACCGTTACAGCATCTATTTTCCCTGTTGCCAAGGTGGCGTCAATCTATCTCCATCGGTCGCCACAGCCATTGCAGAAAGAACGTTTTAATGTAGGCTACTCTTTCTGTTTCTTTTCTCATGTGTCATTTCAGGCTTGCAATATGTGTAAATTGCACTTTATAATTTGTATAAATGCCAAGGGGTTATCTTCTCTTTAGTGTCCTGCAACGAATTTTTTCTGATTATTGATTGGTTTAGACGATTATTATTGATTCATTTAGATAAGCACGCGTAATGTAAACACGCCACAATATTTATTGTATCTACCAAACGGGAAACGCTTCATATGGAACATTCATGTGCTTGAACTCTCATTTACCCATTATAGGTCACCGTTTCGTTATCATCATATATATAATCCTGAAATAAACTCATGGGCCGTGGTTGATTGGGAAAAAATGCTAGCAGCAATATTAATCTTTTAGAAAGGGCTCTGCATATTGATTGAGAAAAGAAAAAAATTGCATATACAGTGACGATAGAAAGGGCTCTGCATCAGAAGGCATCAAATCCACGATAGAAAGGGCTCTGCATCAGGTAGGCACCCAAGCCATTGTCATTAGAAATGTAACGTCCGAGACAAAAAGAAAATTGATCTTTTAGCCTAACTAGTAAAGATGCACGTGCGACACGCACGTGTTCAAAAATTGCATCACTTGGCAGAACCTTAAGAATTATGAGTAACTTGACCACATTTTCATTTACAATTAAAATTTAATTAATTTGGAAATGATTAATGCAGTATCAATAGGAAATTTCAGTATCAGGAATGCAACATGTCTGTTCGCCTCATCCCTTACATGATTTGGCATATGGTGGTCTATTACCAATGCACCTACACTAAGTAGGTGATCATAAAAATGCATCACTTGGTGGGATCCTAGGAATTACTTGCAAGATTACTTATTTTTCAAATTTAATTCATTTGGAAAAAAAGTCACGCCATGGCCCATCATTATTATTTGGAAAATTAGGTAATTATCTGATGAGGTGAGATAAGAAATCAATCGCACCCTAAACAAAATCTAATTTACTCTAACAATTCATATTGGTTCAGTTACTCCCTCCCTCTAACGATTCGTTACTATTGAAGTAGTCCACAGAATAATCTATGTTAAACATAATTATGGTATTTTCAAGATTATTTTCATTGTTTAAGAACATCTAATAATAGATACACAAAAGTAATATCGACAGGATCCAGACACATACATGATTTTGTGCACCTTCGGGGAAAAAAGGTAAATCCTTTTGAGAAATGTTTATTCTTCATTTCTTTACTAGTAAAGATGCACGTGCGACACGCACGTGTTCAAAAATTGCATCACTTGGCAGAACCTTAAGAATTATGAGTAACTTGACCACATTTTCATTTACAATTAAAATTTAATTAATTTGGAAATGATTAATGCAGTATCAATAGGAAATTTCAGTATCAGGAATGCAACCTGTTCGCCTCATCCCTTACATGATTTGGCATATGGTGGTCTATTACCAATGCACCTACACTAAGTAGGTGATCATAAAAATGCATCACTTGGTGGGATCCTAGGAATTACTTGCAAGATTACTTATTTTTCAAATTTAATTCATTTGGAAAAAAAGTCACGCCATGGCCCATCATTATTATTTGGAAAATTAGGTAATTATCTGATGAGGTGAGATAAGAAATCAATCGCACCCTAAACAAAATCTAATTTACTCTAACAATTCATATTGGTTCAGTTACTCCCTCCCTCTAACGATTCGTTACTATTGAAGTAGTCCACAGAATAATCTATGTTAAACATAATTATGGTATTTTCAAGATTATTTTCATTGTTTAAGAACATCTAACAATAGATACACAAAAGTAATATCGACGGGATCCAGACATATACATGATTTTGTGCACCTTTGGGGAAAAAAGGTAAATCCTTTTGAGAAATGTTTATTCTTCATTTCTTTATTTTGTAACCTCACAACTCTTCATAAACCAGACAATCACCACAGCTAACTTCTATGAAGTTGTTCTTCAATGAATTCTGTATCAGAACCTCATATATTGCACTGCTTTCAATAGCAAAAGGCTCAATTGACCCGAGATATCTCAACAGATGTAAAAGTGAAATATCATGCAACTTCATAACTCTTAATTGTCTAATTTTGTTAGATTTTACAACAGAAAAAAAATTCACCTGCAAATTAGCTGCATGTGTTGCCCACCACTGAGAATGTACCGCAAAAATTTAAACAAGAGAGCATGTTAGGCAACAACTTGATTTCAGAACTATAACAGTTATAACTAAAACCACTACAGCTACTAAAAATTTGAAAACCAGAGGCAAGGGCTCCGTTAATAATTATATCATCCCGATATAGTTGTTCAAAAAATAGAGCCCTCCTATTTTCATCACCATCTCTTGAGAAAGAAGATGAGGTTCTCGAACAACCTTTGTGAAGGCAACGCTGATGGAGATACATCATCGGAGGATGCCCCTGGATCGTTGGCTCATTTTCCATGGGCCATCAGCATTGCCATGAGTGGCTTTGATATGGCATTTTGACCAGACATTGCCCACTCTTATTGGTCCGCATGTAGTATTTCCCGGACAAAGGAGAATAGGTCAGTTGAGAGATGTAGAATGATTGGTATCTTATCTCAAATAAATATTGGCATTGCAACACTTTAGCCAGAGGCATCTTACAATGTAAGTCTCCTCTTGAGAAAATGTATATTAAGCTTGCTGTTGGTCGTTTGTACGCACCCACTTATATACCGCAAGAGGACGGTGTACAGTTGTAGCACTTTTTCCCTTAGAGTATTCCAAGGTTTAATATCGAACCACAGAGAACAAGCGGGACTTAAACTATTATTTAAACTACTAAATCAATATAGCAAAAGATGTGTGTGAGAAGGGATGATTAACAGCTAGAGATGAAAGGGGCCTGCGGTTGTATCAAGGTTATGAAAGGATTCTCTCCTATGGTTGGGGTACTGGCATGCAACTCAGGTTGTAGGTCAATTGATAGGTTTGGTATTCTACAAGACATGGTGGTTTCGTTCGCCCCGATCCTGTCACGACGAGGGTTAATAGTTCCCCACTGGTTTCTTGCACTATGTGATAAACACGTATGGATCAGATACGAATTTGAAGCACCACATAGACTGAACGCATCAAAAGAGTATTGTAAGTATGAGAGTTACGTAACCAGATTTCCCTCGCCACGGAGAGAATATGAGATCTACTCACGCATCATACTGCAACACATGAACATGGGTACAGTAGGACGCGGGAATTTGGCGTGGTCCCACAGGTGCCGATCGGCACGGCGTTGTGCCGGTCGGCACAATCTTCCTTTTTGGTGGTGATGATCGGTGATCGCCGTATTCGCCGCCACAACCTTCAACCTAGGTCAAAATCTCCGTGTGTGTGTCTGTCTTCCTCGCCGCCCTCTTCTTCGCGACCAAGATCTTCTCTTTATAGTCTCTTTTGGTTGTGGACTGGATTTCACCGACTCCGACTCTGATATTTCTTCTGGGCTCCATATTCTCCGAGTGGGCTTCAAGTTTGGGCCCGACCTCCATGGTGCCGGTCGGCACAAAGGCCGTGCCGACCGGCACGGTCTCCAATTTCCTCGTTCTTCGGGCCTCCGGCTGCTCTTTACTCGTAGTCTCCTTATCTTCTCTTGTTTCCTGCAAATACTTCCGAATACACAGAAACTACGCATATATATGATAATGGGGGTTAATTGTTAGCAATAATGACGCAATAAGGTATTGAAAACACCTTATTTGTCATACAAAATGAGTACCTAGAAAGCACCAACAGCTCCCCCACACTCAAATCATTGCTAGTCCTCGAGCAATTCAAACCATGAAAATCATCACCGTGCTTTCGTTATGCTAAGAAACAAAAACTCTCACAAGTCTCTAACTTAGCTATTGTCAATCATCTCATCGAATTAGTATCCTTCCACGGAACCTTCTATCGATTTTTGAAAACAATTTCACCTCAAAACTTGAGTCGACCAAATCAATCACAAGGCTTATCAAATATTTTTGTCTCCCTTCATATCAATCAAGAAGAATGCAAAAGCTTCAGACTTCACTCAATCGCTCAAATGTATTTCCTTCCCTCTCCTATTCTATAATATAAGGCTCTTTTGTGGATCTCGGAAAGTAATATAACCAAATTGAATCGAAAGAACAACTAGGTCAACAATTCGCTCAATCATGCCTTCTAAAAGGGAGTTTTCATTATGAGAATACAGAATATAAGTACAAGGATCAAGGGAAAAGAAAACAATCGAGAGTGAACGAAATAGAATTAAGAAGGGATCAAGCCTGAAGTATATACAGATCTTTTTAGAATTTTGACTCTTGCTGCAGTCTGCTTCCTCTGATATTCATTTTTCTCTTTATTTTTGACTCTTTTCTTTATTTTTCCTCTTTGTGCCGATCGGCACGCATGTGCCGGTCGGCACCAGACCAATTTAATTCTTTTTTTCTTCTTTTTCTTCTTTTATTTCTTTGCAGACTGCTAACAGAGCGTATTTTGGATCGAGATCTGTCTAAACTTCACATTTGCTTGTAGGTTGTATCAAGGAGAAGGGAGAAACGATGAAATATCGGTTTTTCGGATAGAAAGAACTTGATGATAGATGGCTAGCAAACTGAGATGAACAAATGAAACTTCTCCCTTCTAGCTTAGTCGTAATCAAGAGCAAAGAGTTGACAAAGACGTCTTCCTATCAAAAGGTTTATGTGTAGGCTTCTCTCATCTCATTTGGCTTAGTGTAATAGGCACAAAATCAAATCCTCAGCTAAATGCTTCAACTTATGATGATAGAAGGGGTTTTCGAAAAGTGGACATATAAAGCCAAGCGATTATTCAATGAACTCAAGTAGATTGGCAAAACGATCGTCAAAAACAAAATCAAGAATATGGGGTAACGCATCGATTCGACAACTAACACTAACTTTATTCAAGACATTGCAGTAATTCTTGACCTCAAAGCTTAACTAAGCACACCATCTCAAACCACTCTAAGAAAACTCTCACACTTTCACACACTAACTCAAACCATACTAAATTCGAAGCAAACGACCTTAAGAAGTGTAAGGGCGAATCCCCCACACTCAAACCTTGCAATGTCCCTATTGCAAAAGAAAAACGACTAGACCAACCTAATCTGAAATGCCATGCCTCCTCAACATGCTAAAAATGCTTCGAATGTTCCTCATGAGAAAAGAGTAATCCGCCGCGGCCATGCTCTCCATGTCATCAATCCTTATATCAATGTCCCGATGGTGCCTATAGCATCTTTCCATATCATAATAGAGACGTTCGATGTTTCTCCTGCAGATTGGGCAGCAGTTGGCAGGACGATCATGACGCTCATCTCTCAGGGGCGAGTTTGCGTCAGAACCCCGAGGTGCCGGTCGGCACGGCACACGTGCCGATCGGCACGTGGCACCATTCACCTGAAAACGCGGCCCTTCACTTCGTTGAGCTCCTGCAAGGCCTCCTGTAGCTCCCTCTGCACTGGGTGGTTCGGCATCAGTGGGTTCTGGCTCGTCTTCCATCTCTTCCTCCTCGGGATCTTCTTCCGGATCCTCTTCGGGATCTTCTTCATCCTTTGCAACAAGATTAGCTAATGGGTGTTCATGTGCAGGGGATGCTTCTATATAGCTCACTGATTCCGAGGTATATCTTGCTCTTGGCTTTGAAGAAAGACGAGCGGAACGCCGAACTCCCTCTACTTCTTTGGATCTCTTAGCATCTGGCTCATCATCAGAGGAATCATCAGATATTTCAATGAAATTCACAATCTTAACGTCGTGTCGATCGGCACAATGGCCGTGCCGGTCGGCACGCCTTCCGTTCCTTGCAAAGTACGCTTCTAGATCTGCCAGGTTGCGTGCTCTCCTCTTTGCAGCATTGTCCCTGTCAATACGCCTCTGAATTTCATCATTGATCTCTTTAGGAGTCATGCGTCCTTTAGCAACAGGAAAGCCATCATCATAGACAAAGGTCGCAGGGATGCATTCAGGATCAGCTAGATAATTCTCAATCTGCCTCTGATGGTCTTTCATACAGTAAAAACACTTACATCCAAAACCTCTGGTGTTCCTATGCAGAATCTTTTCTTGGAGGTCTTCCCAATCGGTCAGGACGCGCGGGGGCTCCCCGTGCCGGTCGGCACCTGATGCGTGCCGATCGGCACAGCTGTCAGAAATCCTCCCATTGTTCAGCCGGGATCTATGGATGGTCAGAAAGCAGTCCCTGTCTAACTCCTCCTTCTCGCTAGCAGTTAGGACCGATTCAAAAGTGATAAGATCATCATATGTTAAAGGACGTTCCATAGCGAGAAGTCGATCCATTGTGTACCTATCGGTGACCGGTGTGCTATCATCGATCTTGGATTTACCTTTACGTACTAGCACCTCTCTGACCTTCTTCCGAAGGGCGTCATCCATCTCCTTCTTCTCCCTATTGAACGCGTCCGCTTCACTCTTCATCATCCATCGTTGCTTCAGGTGCGACCAGACGATTGGATCGTCCTCGGTGGGGTTTAGGCTCCTGTTGCTCTCCCACGGCAGAGTTGGGCTCATTGGCGAAAGTACGGCGCCGTGCTGGTCGGCACAGCCGTCGTGCCGATCGGCACCGTCACCTCCGCTTCCGGTTTCGCCGCCTTGCATTGTTTTCTGCTCTAGGGCTTGGTGGGAACTCCGGCGGTGCTCGATTTTTGATGATGAGATCCGAGATAACTCCTTCATATATATATCCATAATTCTCTTGATCGAACCGAACTCTATCTCTTAAATTTGGAAGTCATCGAAGCATGTCTTGGAGGAAGGGCAAAACTCGACTCAAAGACGACACGGACTCTCCCGTGCCGATCGGCACGGTGTTGTGCCGGTCGGCACGGAGGCAAAATTGCCTCAACCGACTCAATAAAATCAAAGAAACACAAAACACACAGAAAAACAGTAAAAACAACAGTGCTTTTGTTTTACGTCGTTAAGCTCGACCACCCAATCACTCAATTCACATAGTATACGTCAAAAGACTTTAACTCAAAAGTGTCGGGTTCAAGATATACCTTTAGTCGTTGGCCATTCACCGTGTATGTATTTTGCTTCCCATCCATAATGACAACAGCTCCGGAAGGAAGAACTTTATGAACGAGATACGGTCCATCCCATTTACTTTTCAATTTGCCTTTACCGAACAACCGAAATCTTGAATTGAATAGTAGTACCCTGTCTCCTTCGTGAAATTCCTTTTTCAATAGCTTTTTATCATACCACTTCTTTGTTTTCTCTTTATAAATGGCCGCATTCTCATAAGCTTTGAGGCGCATCTCCTCAAGTTCACTAATTTGAATCTTCCGTTTTACCGCAGCAGCATCTAAATCCAAATTCATCTCTTTGATCGCCCAATATGCTCTATGTTCTAACTCTACAGGCAAATGACAAGTCTTTCCATAGACGAATTGATAGGGTGTCATACCTATTGGTGTCTTGAACGCTGTGCGATAAGCCCAAAGTGCGCCATTCAACTTGTTTGACCAATCCTTTCCTTCTTTTGTAACAATTTTCTGCAGAATTCCTTTCAACTGCTTATTAGAAGTTTCTGCTTGGCCGTTGGTCTGTGGATGATAGGCTGTCCCAATTCGATGCTCAATACCCATCTTCTTCAAAGCTTTAGTAAACTCATGCCCGGTAAAATGAGTTCCACCATCTGTGATAATGACTCTAGGAACACCATATTTGGGAAATATGCTCTCATCCAACATCTGCTTGGATTCACGAGTTGTACTGTTTCGACATGGTATTGCTTCTACCCACTTTGACACGTAGTCCACAGCAACCAAAATATATTCATAACCATGAGAATTAACAAACGGTCCCATGAAATCCATGCCCCAAACGTCGAATATATCAACTTGCAGGTTATACTTCAAAGGCATAGCTGTAACACCCCAACTTTCGAAGCAAAGCAAAAAGGAATAAAAATCAGTGCAAATTTAAATTTTTGTTCCGCTCTTACCTTGTCACGAATTTTCAAAACAAAACACATTAAATAATTTCAAACCTAGTTAGAAGATGGAATTTTATAAATATTAAAACATGTGCTCAAGTGTTTGTTTTCATTTAAAATGCACTAAAAGCTTGAAACTTTTGAATTTACAACAAACTAAAATATATTTATCTTAAACCCTCACAAATTCATCTCGAATTTAAAACTTTAACTTTTTGAAAACTTGCATAAAACTCATCATATGCATTCTGAATTTATTTAGCTTTATTTTGAGTGTTTGATTGTCTTTCGTTTTTGTTCGAATTTGAAATTCTTTCAAACTCGAATCCCAGAAAATGGAAAGCCTTTCCTTTTTCTTCTGGGCCGCCCTCTCCTCTTTTCTTGAGCCGGCCCACTCCTTCTCTCTTTTCCTCCCGCTCAGCTCGCGTGGGCGCCCACTCCCTCGGCCCATCTCGCAGCCAGCTGCTCCTCTTCCTCTTTCCCTCTCCCTTACTCCAGGCCGAAGCCCACCGCGGCCCAGTCCAGCCCAGCCTCCTTCTTCCTCCTCTGTCTCGCCGACAGGCGGGCGCCGCCGCCGTCCTCCTCCTCCTGTCGCTGCGCCAGGAACGCCCATGCCGCCGTGACGCGCTCCAGGTCAGCCGTCGTCTCGTCGCGTCGCCCACGTGAAGTCCCTCCGTCGAGTCGCTTCCGTGCCCTGTAGCCACTCCGTGCTCACGTCAAAAGAAGAGCTCCCATCCGACAATCTCCCCGAAATTTCCGGCGAACTCCGCGTCGAAGACGCCACGCCGCTCCGGCCCCCCTCCTCTCCCGTCGCTTTCCGTCCCCTGTAGCCATCCCGCTCCTCGCGTCACCACGCGCAGGCCCCATCCCCCGTCCCCGCTGAGCCGACGCATCGGCCAATAACGCCGACGACCGAGCCTTCCCGGTCGCGCCCCACTCCCTCTCCCTCTCTCGCCCCTTGGCTATAAAATGGATGCGCGACGATCTCCTCTCCCTTTCCCCACTCGCCTCGCCCCTCCTCACCCACCGAGCCGCTCCAATTTCTCTCTTTTCCCTTTCTCCTCCATTGCCGGCCGCCGCCACCAAATTCGCCGCCCCGGCGACGCGCTCGCTCGTCTTCCCCGTGCTCCAGCTCCACTAGCTTCGCCTGCCTCGCCCGCGCCACTCCACGTAGCTCGGCGAGCACCGGAGCACCCTCACCGTCGGGCGTCGCCGCCGCTCCCGCTCCACGCCGTCGATAGCCACCTCCCCGCCGCTCTCCTCCTTCACTGTGTACGTGGTGAGCTCCTCCTCGCTCCCCCCCTCCTCCTGCATTCCTCCTCTTCCTCTCCCTCCACGCGCACGACCATCCGCGCCGTGCGCCGCCGCCCGCCGCCCCGCACGCGACCTCGTCGCCGGCCGCCTTCCCGTCCGCGCCCGGCCGAGCCAGTGCGCGCCACACCTTCGCCGAACCTCCCTGTACCTCCACGGGAGCACACACTTGTAGAAATCCCACTCCCGTGCTTCTCCCCGTCAAGTGCCGTCGCCGCCGCCAACTCCGGCGAGCCATGGCCGCCGCTCCGGTGCGCGCCGTCGACGACGTCTTCCACTGGAAGCTCCGCCGTCGCGCGCTCCACCGCCGCGACGAGATCCCGTCGTCTCTCTGCCCTCCTAGCCGCCGGCGGCGTAGATCCCGGCGATGCGCCGCCGCGCCCAGCCCGCTCCGCCGCTGCTGACCGCGTCGCGCCGCCGCCGACGTGGCGCGCCACGTCGTCAGGTGGGGCCCGGCAAGATCCGGTCGCGCCCAGTCAGCAGCCCCTCCATCCTCAGTTCCATGCACCCGGTTCACGTGAACCATAGACTCATGGACTCCCTTGGTTCACAGTAGACATGGTCCACGATCTTTTCCTTTATAAAAATAAATCCAGATATTCCAGGAAAATCGCCAGCCCCTGTTCTTTTGCAGTTAAGCCCTTGACCTTTCCAGTAATTTCTGTTTAGGTCCTGTCTTTTTACAGAAACATCCCTATACTTTTTCATAATTACACTTTAGTCCCTGTCTTTTTACACCGAAGCCCCTAAACTTTTCCATAATTACAGATAGGTCCCTGGAACTTTTCTGTAATTACGGATTAGTCCTTAATGCTTTTCTGTTCTTACAAATAAGTCCCTAGAACCTTTCCGTAATTATACATAAGCCCCTACAATCTTTAAATATCCATATCTTTCCAACCGTAGCTCCGTTTTGAGCGATTCTTACGCTCACGCGTTCATAGAAACGCGACGTACCTTTTGGTACTAATCTTGAAGCTCTAGATTATATCCACGAGCCATCAATACTCTAAATCCCACACTCTCTCGACAAGCTCATCATATGTCGTTGATTCCACGTGTCACGAATGCTCGCTCACCTTTTAGCGTGACATTGAACTTAACCTATCATATTGTATCATTCTGTATCAAAGTATACAACCCCCGTTGTCCCCACCTAGCCGCAACACTCACCTAGCTCAACCATCGCTCAATCAATCTTAATCCAATGTTGCCACCGACCTATACCAAGTCTTATTGGTTTATTAATCTCTCTATAATTTGTCTTTCATTGAGTTTTATTGGAGTTATTGTTCGTTGCTATCTTTATTTGCTAGTTTGTCCTTTATCGGTTAATTAATTGTATTTTATCTGCAAACCGTGCATTCATACCATACATGATCACGTACACGTGTCACCGTCATGCGCCCAGCTCATGACAGATAATTAGTAGTTTAGTACTAGTAATTAATTTAGTAGATAATAGTAGCTAATCACCATTAGGTACCATAATCTATAGGAAAGTAATTAATGACACACCTTACACTTGTGCATGCGTCGCATGAACCTTTATATAGGCTATGACCTATATAAAGACTTGGTGCCACAAATGTACAAAGAACTCACGTGCGTACACTGTCCCCACCTTCGCATACACTCATGCACTTCTCATCTGTTTAGCATCTCTCTCATTTACATTAAAAGCCCTAGTACTTGATGCATCGCTCCTAATAGATGAGGATAATAAAAATTTTCCTAAAGTAAAACCTATTGCATCATATATGGATTGTATCTTATCCTTCTTCGGCGTTCCATCGGCTCTTATTGGAATTAATCGGATTTTACTTGGCTCTTTTCAATCTTTATTTCTTTTGCGGTAGTTGTTTATACGGTATGTTTCTATGCGCTAGCTTACACGAGATCCGAGGAAGAGCCAGAATAATACAAGAAAGATCAAGAAGATCCAAGCTGCAAGGACGAGCCGAAGGATCCGAGCCCAAGGACGAGTCAGAAGATACAAGCTTTAAGGAAGGACTTGAAGACATCGACTTCGACAGAAGAATCTGAAGACCAAGTATTGCAAGATTAGGATAGCGTTTTCAGGCAAGCTCTACTTCTCCTTGATCATGATTGAACCTACTGTTTTCGCAATGCACCTATATGGCCTACTCTCGTATTATGCATTACTTGTTATTTTACTGCTTGTGTAGCTATAATCCTACTTGCTTATTGATATTGATGTCTGTTACTTAAGACGTTAATATCTTAATCCTTGTTTACCCTTGTTTACCTGTCACCTTGATAACCCTAGGATAGTTCCATCATTTCTATGATGGCACAATCACCTTGCTACTAGATATGCTTAGGACCCCGCAATGTTTATACATTGCCACACCCTCTCACATACTTGCTTTTATAAATGTGTTAAATGAGTTTGGTGGTGTGTGTGATACTTGGGTTGGGAGTAGCACAACTGTGTTAGGTGATGATGATGATGGTGACGGTGATGATGGGATGGGTTGGATTGCGGGCAAGGCCACTAGTGAGATGTGATGGTGTGATAGTCCCCTAGTGTGGGAGATTCGGTGCTTGCCCGGCCACATAAGGAGCGGTTCTGACGCCCGTTAACATAATGATTTCTCGTACAACCACGGAACCTGTATGGGAAGGACCTACCCTACCTTCTTGGTACTCTTGCATTTCCATCTGGAGGCCAGTAGAGGCAACGGAAGCTCAGGAACAGGCCCGGAAACGTACCCGTGGTCCGGTTGCGGAACCCGCTGTCTGTCTCGGGAACCCATGTCGGTACATGAGAAAGCCGCCCGTCCTGTTGTGTGTCTCAGGATCCTGCAGGTTAATGCAGGAGCACGACGTACCTGTATAGGTGTTGTGCCGTAGTGTGACATTTCAAGTCACAGGCCCCTGAGTATGATTCCGTGGTGGACTTGTGAGACTACTCGGAGAAGATGGACTAGGCGTTATGTACTCTCCGATCAAGAGTGCATAGCCCGTGGAAAAGATGTACAACCTCTGCAGAGTGTAAAATTCATCCGGATGGACGTGTCACGGCATATGACACATTATTGAGGCGCACGTTGGATTAGCCACCTCTCTTATCCCTTGGAGTGTGAGTGGGTTGTAGTCGACCCGTGTTTTGGAAGTGATGGCATAGATGCCGGGTCGGTATGATCCTTGAGGTCAGAAGGCCCAACTAAAACTTGGGAACTGGCGGGAATGTTTCATACTCCCCCAGGGGCCAACCAACTAAAATATTGACAATCAACTCCCTGTTTTATCTATGACTCCTTCACTTGCTTTAGTGAACCCTGCATAAAGCTTGCTTGCTGCAAATGAACCATTTAGCCTATTCCTTGCTAAGTCCAAATTGCATGTAATATACCCTTGAGAGTGTAGGGCTTGCTGAGTACCTTATGTACTCACGCGTTTGCGATTGTTGGTTTAGTAGGAGAAGACTTCGTAGAAGAAGACGACGAGTTGGTTTCGGTTCTACTTCTCATGTTTGCTTGTGGTTTTGGGCCAAGATCTTCCGCTGTCTGCTTCACCTTTAGTTGGTTGGAGGGACTTGGATAGTTATGAATCCTTGTCGCACACCACTAAGGGTCCTATATCAGGTATTATACTTATTTACCAATTCGAAGTATGCTTTTGATTATCATATCTGTGTTTTTGTGCGTATCAGCTACTGATCCAGGGACTGATACAGTATGCACAACATATTCCAGAAATGGGGTATGACAATAGCATTACGAGCATTGACATTTCCAACTTTGGCATTGGGGGCATCTGGCAACATACCTTTTCGCATCTTCATGCATCGAAGGCCAATAAAATCCACTAGCCCATACCTTTGCTTGTGTTCGAAAGTGCCCATAATGTCCACCATACTCAGATGAATGACACTTTTCCAATATGCTTTCGCGTTCGTCGCGAGGTACGCACCTTCGAACAGCCCCATCTTCACAATATCTGTATAGATAAGGATCATCCCATATGAATTTCCTCATTTCACTGGCAATCCTCCTTCTACCCTCTTTAGCACCAACAGGCGGGAATACTCACCACTATATTTGTATATATGTCGTTCTGGAGCTTTATTGCAGAAACAGATTGAGAAGGACGACATTCTGGACATTGAGGCTGATGATCTGACCTGAAGAGAAGAGAACCAGCAGGAAAGGCCCACTGTGCCGATCGGCACAGACATGTGCCGACCGGCACATGGGACCCCAAGGCCACCAAAGCTGGCCCACCATTCAGTTTATTCTAGAAGGAAGTTATCCGAACCAATCTCGAGAGATATTCATCACGAAGAGATAAAAGATACTCAAAGATTTGAAAGAGCAACACAAGACTTGATCTCGAAGAAAACTGATTGGAAGGCCCACATGGAAGCTACCTAGGACTTCGGAACCGACCTAGGGAGGAAACCGAGCTGGACACGAGGTGTGCCGATCGGCACAGCCCCTGTGCCGATCGGCACAAGGACTCTTTTCCCGAGGATCCTTTCCCTTCTGATGTACAGCCCTATATAAACTTGTAAAAGCCCTAGGGTTTCGGGAGCCGCCGCCAGAGGGACAACACAGCTAGTAAGTTTAGAGCCACCGGGGCTTTGCCCCGTTCTTCATGTTCTCTAGTTGTTGATCAAGAACCATTGGTGCTAAAGAGGTGATCCATCAAGGTAGGCCTGCTAGATGGTGATGTATCTTGCACTATGATTTCATTGAAGTATGGTTGAATATGTGGATGAATGGTTTTGATTATCGATTGCCTGGATTTTATGGTCTTTACATGCACTTGTTCCTACGCTTAGTGACGACTAAGTATTAGATGTTATCTTAATTGTGGTGGCAAAAAGAAGTGACAAGATTCGTTCTCTCACTATCTCCATCGTGGTTAGGGTAGCATTGGGATCTTGTAATGCGCCATAATTGCACGTTGTCTCTGTACCTCCACAGCCGCTAATGCATACGCGATGATCCTTGAGATGATGTGGAGATAGGAAGAGGTCAGCGACTAAGGCGATTGGTCGTGACAAGGCTCGTCGGAAAGGGGCCTTGACCTACCGATCTTCGGTTATTAATAATTGAGTAATCCCGTTTATGATGCTATTTGATTAAGCTTCTCGGTTACGATCTCAACTAGCAGACTTGGCTAACTTACCCCACGACCTAATCTGTTCCTAGGCTTTTCGGACAACACTTCGGACACTTCGCCTTCGTCCCGACCGGCACGCACCTGTGCCGATCGGCACAAACACCCCGTTTTCCTGAAACCCATGCTCACGCTCACTAGAAAGCTTGGCTAACTCTTTTACTGATGATTTGCTTAATTCCCATAGGTCCTTGTGGTTCGATTAAACCTTGGAATACTCTTCTAGGGGAAAAAGACTACAACTGTACACCGTGCTCTTGCGGTATATAAGTGGGTGCGTAGATACGACCAACAAGCTGTCTTTTTCTGGCGCCGTTGCCGGGGACCTTTGTTCGAATTAGGCATTGTTTGAAGTTTGAGAAATTGGTCGCTGTGCCGATCGGCCACACCTGTGTGCCGACCGGCACAGAGCTTTCTTTCTTTGATTTCTCTGTCTTTTCCAGTATATATGTCCTGTTTCATTTAACAGACAGGTATGGACGGCGCTAAGTCGAATAAAACCCTTTAATTACCTCGATGATCCAGAGATTCTCTTTCGCAAGCGTAAGGCGGAAAAGAAAAGCAAGTCAGTGGGAGACATAGAAGACAACAGCGAGCCACTCAGCCCGAAGGCATTGTTTGCAGCTTTGGAAGAAGACAAGGTAGAAGAAGTTCCTGAAGAAGAAGACATGGGAGACGCAACACCAATTGCTAATCGTCTCAAGCCTGCCTTGGACAATGTCACCAAGACTGAATTCACTGCACAAGCTAGACCCTTTCGGCTGGAGCGCTACATGTCTTTGGTTGGTCAGCAACCGTTCACAGGTTCTGAAGATCCTAATACGCATTTGCAACATTTCATGAAATCTGCGGTACCTTTCAATTGGAACATATGAATGACAATGAAGCCAAGGTGCGACTGTTCCCTCTATCTCTTATTGGGCGTCCTAAGCAGTGGTACCATGGGCTACCTACTGCGACCAAGATTAGTTGGGATCTACTTTCTGCAGAATTTTGGCAAAGTACTTCCCTCCAGGCAAAACTCAAGCTTTGAAGAACAAGATCCTTGGATTCACTCAACTTGCTGATGAGAGCGTTGGAGAAGCATGGAATCGATTCAATGAGTACAAGGATGCTTGTCCGCACACATGGTCTTGCTGAATGGGAGCTAGTGGAAAGGTTCTACACGGGTTTGAATCTTTTGTCCCGACAACACTTAGATGCTTCGGCTGGAGGATCATTTTTGGACAAGACACCCGCTCAAGCCACGGCTTTGATCAAGAAGATAGAGCAAAATCAATCATGGGTTGCGAGAGAGAAAGTAGAAGCCTTCAACCTTCCACGGGAAAAATGAAGAGTGTGGTGGAAAGAGCTTATGATGAATTGCTCATGGACAAGCTTAACACCATACAAAGGAGATTGGACAAGATTGATCATATTCCCAAGGAAGAGACCGTCAAGCTAGCGGAAGCCCGTTCCACATGTGAAGAATGTGGAGAACTTGGTCATGTGAGCAAGGATTGCCCCGAAGATGTGAAAATGCTCAATTATGTCAAGAGTCAAGGATGGAAGACTCCATATCAGCAACAAAGGAGTAGCTTCACCCCGTCATCGTCTATGCAAAATGCCATCCCTCTTCGTATTCAATGCCAAGAGTTCTTTCAAACTCAAGAGAAGGTCAACGAGGATACTCAAGCCAAATTCAAGGAAGTTGATCGTGTGCTTGAGACAATCAATGACAAGGTCATCGAAGTGGGGAGTTCTAATCAGCAAATCCTCCAATTCATGAAGATGATGGGAGAAACAAATGGCCCAATTAGCGGAGTCGGTAAAAAGCGAGAAAGGAGCTCTTCCTGGTAATACCCGCTCTGCAGAACAGCTGAAATCCATCGAGACGAGGTCTGGGAAGCAAACGGAAGATCCGAAGTTCGCAGCTGGAGCAAGACGACCACGTGCCGACCGGCACGACGAAGGTGCCGATCGGCACGCTACAGTAGACGGTGCCGACCAGCACGGGGATGGTGCCGATCGGCACGCAGAAGAAATTGACCTCTCAGGTCTGAAAAGGGGAACTGAGAACAAGGAACATGGTCCTGCTACCTTTCTGGATACGCAGCTGTTGACCAAGACAGAGAGGATTCGACATCACGATGAGCAATTCTCCAGGTTTGTCGATATTATGAAGAAATTATATATCAATGTTCCGTTCCTTGATGCTCTTCAAGTGCCCACCTATGCTAAGTACATAAAGGATATTATGCAAAGCAAGAAGTCCTTAGCATCGGAAGAAGTAGTAGAGTGAGATGACAAGAGAGTGCACTGCAGCTATTAATGACATTACACCAGAAAAGAAGCCCGACCCCGGATCTCCTAGTATCCGGTGTTTGATTGGAGCTCAAATCTTTGAAGGGGCTTTATGCGATCTTGGAGCAAGTGTAAGTGTCATGCCTAGCTATGTCTTTGCAAGTTTGAATTTGCCAGAGTTGGAGCCTACGGCCATGTGTTTGGAATTGGCCGATCAATCGGTTCGCTATCCCGATGGAATTGCTGAAGATGTGCCTGTCCAAATTGGTGATCATATAGTTCCTGTGGATTTTATTGTGCTTGATATGGATAGAAGGACAAAGACTTCATTGATTTTAGGCCGGCCATTCTTGAGGACAGCGAAGGCAAACATTGATGTGGGGAGTGGAAAGATAAGCTTTGACATAAGTGGAGCCTCCTACACATTTAATTTTCGCCCCAAGGGAGAAGAAGGCCGTACGGTATCCAAAGTGGGTGAGAAATACAAGTCTCCGCACCATAAAGCAATCGAGGGTAATTGGAGGAAGGACATGTCCTATCATTGAAGGAGAAGAGACAAGAGAACCTTGTAGTGTCGCAACTTTTCCCGTAAGGCGACGCTAAGGAAGTAATTATGCGGGGAGGTCAAGCTCTACGACCTTTTTAAAACTAAGAGCGCTTTTTGGGAGGCAACCCAATTTTCGGGAGCGAGTCATAGGGTGAGTCTTTGTGTGTTAGTGCTTTCGGGAGGGCAACCCGTGAATTAGAATTTAGTGCTAACCGGGAGGGCAACCCGGCCTTAAATTGTTTGCTTGTAATCCACAATAATGCTCCCGGAATAAAATTTGTTAGTCCAAGTGTTTGTTTTAACTTTTGTGTGAACACCTGCGCTGTCTGTTTACTTTCTGCAGTTTTTGTTTTTGTATTTTGCTTGTTGGAACAGCGCAGGAAGAAAGAAACAAAAAGAGGAAATTCTGGATGGTGCCGACCGGCACGCGCTGTGCCGATCGGCACAAGGGCAGGCACGCCAAGTCGTGCTCTGTAAGTTACCCCGAACTGGAGATGAAAATTAATAAGGGGTAAAGTGGAGAAAATATGCGGAATATTGATGAAGAAAAAATTTGGAAAGGTAAGTGCAACAATTGTTCCGAGAATATTTCCGTGCTTTTGGTATTTTCTGTGTCGCAGGAATATGCTGGATGATCCTTGCGAAAGAAGGAGGCACTGGCGGAAATTTGGCACAGTTGCCGACCGGCACAGAGACGTGCCGATCGGCACAGAAGGAAACGCCATCTCAAGAGTCTCGATGCTACAGGAAGTCTGACATCCGCGAAGAAATTTGAAATTTTGGCGACACAAAGCAACGAAGTTTGAATCGGGAGCGGACTACACAGTGCCGACCGGCACACTGTTGTGCTGACCGGCACACTGACCAAGAATTCGAATCTGATCATCAAAATCTGCGCACATTGGAAGGAGGAAAGACCACTGACACCCAAGCAGCTGCCGAGCACAGGGGAGACACCGAGCACCCAGCCTCGGGATGGAGCAAAGGTGCCGACGGCACGGACCCCATGGCGATCGGCACCATCTGAAAAATTCAAAATTCGAACGTGCTCCCCTGTCTCCCGACATGCGACACTGTATCAAGCATGGGGAAGAGGAAAGAAGTTGCTGAAGCCGAGGTACGTGCGAATCTGTGCAAATTTGAATCGTGCCGACCGGCACGGCCTCTGTGCCAATCGGCACAGCATGGGAAAGCTAATCTTTTGCAGGTGCGCCCCTGTTCCCGACATTCGACACTGTACGAGTCATGGGAGCTCATCACCGAGTTCATCACCACCATGAGCCGCGAGGTGGACGAGCAAGGAGACGACAAGATCAAGTTCCGTGTGCGGAACGAGCCTTACTCCATCACGATTGAGGGCATCTCCGATGCTCTCGGTTTTGATAGGGAGGCCCCCGTATACGGCGCGGCGACTACAGAGATGCTCGACACATTTTGGCGCCGCATCGCCGACGCGGACGAGCGCAAGAGGGGGCACATCAAGAGCCCCACGATCCAAATCCTCCACCGGTGGATGGCCGCGCGCACTACCGGCCGCCTCGACACCACCAACATCTCCGACCCGGACTTGCATTGGCTCTACAACGCCATTGCGAGTCCGTGCAAGTGCAATCCCATCGGGACGATGGTGTCAAGTTGGTTTAGCCAAAGGGCCAACCCTAAGGCGAGACTAGCTTTTGGAGGCTACCTCCAAACAATCATCTTCCAAGTCACCGAAGGTAACCTCATGATGAAGGAAGATTGTTGGACAAGGGCCGCGCTCATCGACGAGTCTATGGTGCGCGGGAAGACCATCACGGGTAGCGCCAAGCTCGGCTACTACGTGTGCGGCACCGGCATCAAGCTTCCCTGCCCCGAGCTCGCCCTCTTCCTCCCGAACAAGATCGACGGAGGGAATTGGCTTGAGGCCGACCTCCGCGAGCGACACAAGGTAACGAAGACCAAGCGCGGGAGAAAGGAGGTCGTCGGCCAGTCTTCGGCGAGCGCAGCGGCAGACTGGGACAACTGGGACGCGGCAGCAGCCGCGCAGCATCAACCAGCGCAGCAGGCACCCGTGCCGATCGGCACGGGCTTTGTGCCGACCGGCACAGGACAGGTGCCGACCGGCACCGACCCAAGGTACTTTGGTATGCCCCCTGTCTACCCTCAGCACTTCCAGGGGGCACCCTACTATGCTCCTGCAGGTCCTCCGGGGGCGAACTTTGCCCCTATGCATCGGTACATCGACAACAACGTTCAATACGTTGAACGCATCGACAACTTGGCGGGCGCGATGCGGAGCAACACCGAGGCGATGATTGACGAGTTCGGGAGATTGGAGGCGGCGTACTACGGCTTCGACTACAATCAGCCACCTCCATTTGATGGGTAGAGTGTTGTGTATGGCACAACTTGTATCGGTTTCCCGGTTTGCGTTTTTCTTTCCCTTTCGCATTATCTTTTTGTTTATTTCCTTATGTGTGTGTGAGCGGGTTGGGAAACCATGTATCGGGTGTGTTTAGTTTGTTTGTGTGCTTTTATTCATGCATGTGTGCTAGTAGTCTAGTTTTATTATGCAAGTGTGCTAGTGGTTTGTTTAGAATGATACATCACCATGTAGCCCGTGTTTTCAAATCCAATATGATGATGATCTTTATGTTTTATTTGAAAAATGATACGAGTATGTATGTCTATCTTGAGAAGTGTTAATGATAATCGAGCGATGTTGAGCATAAATAAAATTTCGAACTTTCACTAAAGTGTATTCGGCAAACACTTCATATGTGGCGTAGTGCATTTCAAAATTCCCATGCAAGGTCAAATAAAAGATCAATTTTGGATGACATGACTTAGTACCTATTTCTTTATAAAATTCAAATATTCTTATTGTGAGCTTTAGAATTACTCCATATCATTCGGTTGTGCCTACCAATGCCAAATATATGTGACTCAATTTAAGCCCTTGCTAAGTAGAGACTAGGATTGATGATTGAGCTCGGTTAAGATTTAATTCTTAGGGTATGAGACTTGGAAAATTGGCCACATCTTTCGCGTATCGTGATGATTTTCTAGCCTATTCCCACTCGAGCTATGCAAATTACCGCATTGGAATTATGCATAACTTATATACCCTCACTTCGAATTCAAAGAGGACTTCCTCTCCGCCCAGAGTTAATTTGAGGTGACCTTTTCCAGCATCGATAACAGCTTGTACAAGCTTTAAGAAAGGTCTTCCCAAAATAATATCTTCGACTCCAACTTCACCTTTATCAAGAACAAAAATATCCACCGAATAGTATTCTTTTTTACCTCTATGTTCAGATCTTTGATAACTCCCAGTGGTTTAGTTCTTCTTCCATCCGCCATGATTAGCTCAAGCTCGGTTCCTAGCAATCTTCCTTTTATGTCATAAGGCATATCCATGAATGCTTCATACGTCATCAAACTGACGCGGGAACCAAAATCACATAATGCTTTAGGAAAGCTTCTATATCCAATCTCGCACGGTATGTAAGGATCAACTTCCGTTCGTTCCGTAAGGCCGACTGCATATACTCCGCACAATCCTTCATACGGCGATGGGACAAAACAACTATCAAATAGCTTCTTTGCTTGTTGAACCTCCATCTGGTCAATTTCCATATCATCCTTATACAATTTCCCCAATACTTCTCCAATGACGACATTATCCAGTATTTCCGAAGTTCTAGTGTCTTTAGGGAAGTTATACTGAACTCCTGTAGAAGAGGCATACCTTGGATCGTATGTTCTCCTCATACTTAGCAGATTTGAGCTGAAATCAATGGGGATCCAATCCAACGGTTCAAACTCGTCCAACGGTTTAGCATTGCTTAAGGTTGGATCTCCTACTGGTCTCGGAAACTTATTCACGAAACTGTTCTCGTGCTCCTCTAATATTGCAGCTTCAGTCTTGGAAATCCCTTTAACAGCATTCAGAGTGCCGGTCGGCACAGGAGATGTGCCAGGAGATGGTCGGCACAATGGACTGATGTGTGCCGATCGGCACAGGGGCCGCGCCGGTCGGCACCTCCTTCAATCTGGGTCTTTTCAGATCACCTTGCGCTGGTTCTTCTGTTCTTACTGTTAATTCCGCTTCGGATACTGTACAGCTTTCCGCTTTAGCTTTTAAATCCATAGAATCTTTTGCCGGTGTCGACTTTTCAAGGGGAATTGGACCTTCTTGGAATTCTTCCCAATGCTTATGCATAGCTTCAGTCTTCGATATCTTACTCAAAAGATCCAGACCTGCAGTAGCAGTCAAGTCGAGGAAACTCCCTCCAGCTGAACTATCCAAATGCATCCTGGAGGTTCCTCCAAGAGACATGTAGAATGTCTGAGCAGTCAAGTTATCATCCATGCCCAAATCGGGGCCTTGCTTCAATAAAGATTTGAAGCGTAACCATGCTTGCGTGAGGGTCTCTTCTTTCATTTGCTTGAAGTTAACCACTTCTCTTCTCAGTTTCTGCACCTTCGGAAGCGGGAAGAAATGCAAACAGAAATTTCCTACAAGCTTATCCCAAATTCCCTTAGCTTCACGGGCTGCAGATTTATACCAATCTTTGGCTCTTCCATCTAGAGAAAATGGAAATAGCAACCATTTGTACCAATTCTGAGGCACTCCCTCATGCTTGAAGGTCTGACAGAGAACTTCTAGATCTTGCAGATGTGTGTACGGGTTCTCGTCCTTCGTCCCAGAGAATTTGCTGTGCTCGACCATTTTGATGATGGTCGGGTTGAGAACGTATGACGAAGCAGTGACTTTCTCATCGGAAGTTTGTGGAATCAGCAATCCCGGAGACGGTAGTGAATGCTCCCTAACCGTATGAGCCGGTTCAGGAGTACCCATCCTGAAAACACAGAAAGAAAACACAAAAACAAACTAGAAAAGAGAGGATTAGAGGTTAGTAGGATAAATAAATAGTAAAAGAACTGGCTCGATCCCCGGCAACGGCGCCAGAAAACGTGCTTGTTGGTCGTTTGTACGCACCCACTTATATACCGCAAGAGGACGGTGTACAGTTGTAGCACTTTTTCCCTTAGAGTATTCCAAGGTTTAATATCGAACCACAGAGAACAAGCGGGACTTAAACTATTATTTAAACTACTAAATCAATATAGCAAAAGATGTGTGTGAGAAGGGATGATTAACAGCTAGAGATGAAAGGGGCCTGCGGTTGTATCAAGGTTATGAAAGGATTCTCTCCTATGGTTTTGGGGTACTGGCATGCAACTCAGGTTGTAGGTCAATTGATAGGTTTGGTATTCTACAAGACATGGTGGTTTCGTTCGCCCCGATCCTGTCACGACGAGGGTTAATAGTTCCCCACTGGTTTCTTGCACTATGTGATGAAACACGTATGGATCAGATACGAATTTGAAGCACCACATAGACTGAACGCATCAAAAGAGTATTGTAAGTATGAGAGTTACATAACCAGATTTCCCTCGCCACGGAGAGAATATGAGATCTACTCACGCATCATACTGCAACACATGAACATGGGTACAGTAGGACGCGGGAATTTGGCGTGGTCCCACAGGTGCCGATCGGCACGGCGTTGTGCCGGTCGACACAATCTTCCTTTTTGGTGGTGATGATCGGTGATCGCCGTATTCGCCGCCACAACCTTCAACCTAGGTCAAAATCTCCGTGTGTGTGTCTGTCTTCCTCGCCGCCCTCTTCTTCGCGACCAAGATCTTCTCTTTATAGTCTCTTTTGGTTGTGGACTGGATTTCACCGACTCCGACTCTGATATTTCTTCTGGGCTCCATATTCTCCGAGTGGGCTTCAAGTTTGGGCCCGACCTCCATGGTGCCGGTCGGCACAAAGGCCGTGCCGACCGGCACGGTCTCCAATTTCCTCGTTCTTCGGGCCTCCGGCTGCTCTTTACTCGTAGTCTCCTTATCTTCTCTTGTTTCCTGCAAATACTTCCGAATACACAGAAACTACGCATATATATGATAATGGGGGTTAATTGTTAGCAATAATGACGCGATAAGGTATTGAAAACACCTTATTTGTCATACAAAATGAGTACCTAGAAAGCACATCAACACTTGCTAAAACATGTGATCCGTCGGTGACAAAAAAAACAAAAGAACACCTATGGAACCAGCGAAAGGGTGAAAAGGCCGCTTCAATATTTTGAGCTTGAAGGAAAAGCTTCTCAAAGTGTCAAAAGCCTACATATAAAGGTATTTCTGTACTATGTTACAAGTTTACAGTGAAATAATTACGTAATCAGAATCCTATAACAGTCCCTTGATATAAACACTTCTTTGCTAATCAGTTGATGTATCCATAGCAATAAGATGCATGTTGAAAACAATATACATAAGAAAATTTAAGCAAGTCGAGCTTCTATAACTTCTATATGAACACAACAACCCTTTGTTTAGTGGTTTCCTTATATCCATCCTTCAACCCATAATTACAGCTAGGAACGTTCCTTGTATTTAACTGGAAGTAACGAGATAAAACATCCTTCCTAGAATACTTGTCACAAGTAATTTGCCAGCGTGACAGCTCTTTCATCTGGTTTCAAGGGGCGAACAGCATAAAATTTTAAAAATAAGAATGAAAAAAAGTGGCATACCTCATCAGAATATTGTTTCCTTCCATATAGCTCTATATATCTTTTCTCATGGCACTTCCAGTATCATATCTTCAGAGAAGGTACATCATTCACTCTTATCTCTAGTCATCACACTAATATGCTTTCTGGCTGGCTTGCATCCTCTATATGATCTCAATACATATCTTGAGAGCAGGTAAATCATTCATTTACAATTCTAGATGCAGGCGTTGGGTCTTCATGCTTCAGATGCGATTTGAGTATCCAATCCACACATGCATCCAATAAAAAGAAAACAGGACGAATGCTGATACAAATTGAAATATACTGTCCATTGGCTATATCCAGGGGAACATAACAGACAGCCATTGCACCAACGCAATAAGATATTCAGGGCTTAGTTATGAACTTACGAGAGTTATATGTAGATGCATAAACTAAAATCAGGGCTTGGTTGCGAGAATTAACTATTTTTCTTCCTAATTTTACAATAGAGGACCATTTAACGATAATGAAACAATTACGCACTTGATAGCAAAAAAGCTCAACTGAGTTTTGATAAGAAAATAAGTGAACCATCTTTGAGGCTAGTAAGGCTACCAAATTCAGACATCAACTGAAGTGTTAAGAAAATATTTACCTATTGCTTTCTGACAGTGTCAAACCTCATGCGCCCCATCAAAGTGGCGAATTGTTCCTTAGCCCAGTAATCTGCCAAGGCGCCATGAGAAAATCATAAAACAATTTACAAATAGGTTCTTGAAGCTAGACAGGAAATTACCTAAATGCAGATGTATACACATGCAAATATATAATTTAGAACGTAAACTGTAGCAGGTTTTATTTCAAGTTTATTACCAGGAATACACTATATATAGATAATATTATAAGGAGGCAGATTAAATGTGAGGATGATCACAAATTCCAGCAGAGGTACAACAGAGAAACCTAATAAAACAAGGACGCCTAATTGCTTCCCAGAAACACAAGAAACATAAATGAATACATTTATGACAGGTTGGAAAAAGGTCTACATAAAAGGCATTTGTCAAACATTGTTGCATTTAACCAACTGCACTGTGGGTCCATAATCATATCTTACAGAGGGATTTCTTTCTACTACTATAGAGGATGAATCATAACAAAAAGTTCAAAGTGAAGTGTATAGGCATACCCTTGGAAAACAGATCTTCTCTCATCCATGGAACTAAGTAGGAGTTTGTCATTAGCTTTGCTAAAGTTATGTTGAAACTTTGAATGCACCAGGAACCTAGCTGCAACTTGAACTGAAAACTCCATATATGCTCAATAAAAGATCAACTGCATTTTTTAGTATTGTTACTACAGAAGTCCTTTCCCTTGGCAGCTTGGAAAGTAAGCTACAGTCATCATGACTAACAACCAGCTTGCAGTCAGGACAGCTGACAAGAAGACATAAATGTCATCAGTAACTTTAAATAAATCATTAATTCACAATTTTTTTGACAGAGCTTGTGGGGGAAAATACTAATGGACAATCATTTCGACAGGCATTACAACTGAAAAATGCACCTAGCATACAAAAGAGCAACAGTTGCCATGATCTATAGATTGGTTATTGCCAATTTCAAGATGAAGTGCCTATGCATGTATCAATTAACAACATGGAGACAATCCAAAGATGTGTTACTAATTTCCGCATTCACAGCCAGAGTCAGATACACAATGAATTCTATGTCATTAAGCAATTATGTAGCAAATTACAGATAAAATGAATATTATTTAGATAATGATATAAACTTTCAAAACAGATCATAATCTGGAGTGAGCATTTCACATGCATTTAAGAAAATAGAACTTGGCTGAACAGAAGCAACCATTGCAACAGGATCAGAGAAGGGATCAATAATTTTTTAATGATTCTGAATTTTACGAGAAGAGCGGTATGGTCCATAAATTGGATGGGGTACTCATAGTTTAACAAACTGCCCTATGAGCATGATGAACAAGTCAAGAAAGCAGAGAATTAGTTTTTCTAACCTGGAGTAACACAGCTTATCACAAGAGCGTGGGTGTTTCTGAGCATTTGTGTACAACTTCTTCAAGAAGCTGCCAAAACATGAAACATCAGCAAGCTATAACGTGGAATCACTTGATTGTAGAACAAACTATTGCAATAATCTCAAGGGTTGACAGCTTGGCGTAAATTTTACCTATCATTGCGCAGTGCGATGCCGTTGCGACGACAAATGTGGTGGATCACTTCGCTTAAACACAACCAATCAAATACCCAGATCAAATCCACGGAAGAAGGAACCAGATCGAACAGGTATAAGGAAAAAAGGCCATTTGATAATTTTTGCAACCTGTTAGATCATAATTTCAGAATTAGTGAAACTCAGATTAGTGGAACAGCTGTGTGATTGTTATAGCAAGCTCTTCACAGATTAATAAAGAAAAGTCCCTAATCCAAGCTCTTCCATGCTCCATCGGCACAAAAAAGCTTCTACCTACTGTCATAGATTGCGAGATCAGGTGCAGAAACCTCAATGTCCAAGCATAAAGGAAGCAGCAGAAAGTTGATAGCGCTAATAAAGTCCTCTAATTGAGATCCAGAATAACGGCAAGCCGTGACGCTCCTGATAAGCAAAGTTGATGAAGCGGCGACAAGACGAGCCTTACACCACGTCGGTGGCTAGGAGGAATCGAGTCCATTGAACAGATCGGAACGGCGGAGGCGTGGCGTACCTGCTGGAGGAGGTTGGAGAGGAGCTCGAACAGCGGCACATCCAGCTTCTCAGCCATTGAGCACGAAGGCTTGGATGTCTCGGTGGAAATCCGGTCCCGCGGGCGCCCGACGCGGCGCCGGCGGCAAGGCCTCCCCTTCCAGCCTCGTGATTGGATCACGGTCGCCCACTGAAGCACGTCCCCGTCGCGCCGCGGCCTCAACTGGCGCCGCAGCCGAGCCCACGCGCAGGAGGGAACGCTGCCCGCAGCCCCGACGGCGTATGCAGCTAATGTAGCACCCTCACCATCATCACGAGGCTGCAGCCGCCTCCGTGTAGATCCAGGCACGCGGATCCGGTGACGCAATCGCAACAAGCCGCCGCTGTAGGCAGGAATTGGAAACAAAAGAAGAGATCGCGTGCGGCATCGATTGGAGGAAGGAAATCACGATGGAATTTGGGGAGGAGATCGGGACGGAGGCGGGAAGGTAGGAAAATACTGACACAATGGGAGGTGGGTTGGAGGCCGCGGGTGGTGGGATTGCGTGGGTAACAAAATATTACAATCGTCATCATAATTGTACTGAGCGTGATGCAATATCTCATGGTTTGTCCCCTTTCTATAGACCCGGGCCTATATAGTAGGATTTGATGGTAGATCAAAAGACTTTAGTTTTGATCAACGATTAATATACAGATAGGGTAGATTCTGGCAGGTTAAAATTATTATTGTCTCAACTGGTTCTTTAAAGGTTTAGATTCTGGAAACATAATAAAAAAAACTCGACCTGCTGGGGGTAAGACCGCCCCCGACGGCATTTTGCTAAAGAGAAGAGCCTCTCACGCAGGCCGAGAAAACCCCCAAACCTCCTCCCCGATCCTACACAGGGACTCAGTAGGCCGTTGTGAGCTTCGGCGCGAGTCTTAACCATGTGCTTTGACCCGGGAAGAGCGAGGGGATTTTTTTGCATTCCAGTGAACAGTACCAAAGATGGTACTGTTCACTGAAATGCCTCCGGTGCGCGGCGGGGATTCGATCCCGGGCCGACAGGAGCAGAAGCTCCCGGAGCCCTCTGGCTCTGGGCACTCGGGACGCCCCCGCGTTGGCTTCTGGGAAACATAATGATTCTAGCCAAACTAAATCAAAAAAATATGGTGGTTGGCCAATAACATTCATT